>ML801583.1:173835-191750 GCA_009831015.1 Picea engelmannii
TCAATTGTTTCTCTGCTTGAGCCAGGAGATTCCTGCATAGAGTGCAGTTGAATTCCTCCGCATAGAGTGCGTCGAGGAGGCTAAGCAGCTGAACCTTTGTTCTCGTTTGCCCAGGGTGAATTGGGAGTGTTCAAGCCATGTAGGTGAGTGCAGGTTGGATGTGGGTCTCAGCCGTTAGTCTGAGGAAAGAATCTCAAAATCTCTGTTGCAGGCGAGTGCACGGGATTTGAATGACTTCAACACTTGGAGAGTGATTGAATGCTGAAATGTGAGCAGACCTCGTAAAGGTTCTCTGAAGGAGTCAGTCGAATAAAGTTCAGGAGGGACAGTTCTTTTGTTTCACTGTGGGAACAGACCCAGGAAAGTTCGCACAGGGCAAAGGTGGTGAAGCAGAGAAAAAAAAAAAATCTTCAAGAGGAAGAGAATCGACGACTTGGAGTTGTCGAGGAGAAACCCGAAATCCCGACGATCGTCTGATCGTAGAAGAGTTGCGTGAGAGATAGTCGTAAGCACAGGAGAGGAAGGATCAAAGCCCATCGGGCTTCGGGGTATCGACATTCGGGGATTGATAAGGCGAGGATTCACCCCTCGTAGAATCGCGAATCGCGATTCCCCGAATGAATATGCACCGTTGATCTGGACGAGGACACGTGGCACAGGATCCCTTTGGATCGGGGTTCAGCGTTCAGCGTTCCCGGAGGTAAGAGTTTTATACTCTTTGAAATCGCGACCGGCGATTTCCCGAGTCAAATGGAGCCGTCGATCTCCAGGAAGACACGTGGCGGAAGATCTTAAGGAGTCGGGATTCGGGGTTTGGCAGGGTCTGTGATCTTGTGTATCAGGAAGTGTGAACTCTCGAATCGCGAAATCCCGATAGAACGAGGGGAAGACAGGTGTCAAGAAGTAGGCCTCCCCAGGAGATGTTGACACGTGGCATCGGAGAATCGAGGTTTGGAGTTTTGTGATGCAAGTGAATGGTGACCGGTAAAATCGCGATCCCATGATCCCCGATCGCACGAGAAAGAAGGTGATGTGGCTGAAGTGGGACCTCAAGAGCGAGGGGAGGACAGGTGTCATCAGACTTCGGGGTTTCGGTGTTCGGGAAATCGGGGTTCTCTACGCCCAAGAGTTCTCGCATCGTGGATTCGCAATCCACGAAATCCAGAAGGAGATGTGGCAGCATGGGACCCAAGGCTCATTGGAGGATAGGTGGCGTGTTGTCGGAGTTCGGGGTTTGGGGATTTGAATTGCACGAGATCATGCACACAAGGTTCGCGATATCACGAGACCCGATCTCCCGATTTCCGAAGGGAATATTTTCCGAATAGTGTTCTGTGGGTGACAGGAACTCCTGAGGGAGAAAGAGATTCGTTGACTCTTCGGGCCCATGAGAATTAGAAGGTCCCGGTGGAGCGGCTTGCTCGGTGAGGGGCGGGTTGCGTCAGGAAACATAGACTTAATGATGTGACAACTAGATGCAGGAGGCATCCATAATATTCTCTATAGTGACTGGAAGATTAGCCAATTGGTAGAGAAAACTCTGTAAATAGATCAGCTTCCTAAGGCCATGCTAAACCCAAAATTACAATGATGCAAGGACTTAATAACTTTGTTCTATGTTCAAAGGAGACACGACTGCTGCCAATTACTATATAGTACTCCCTTCCCACGCGTCTTTTTTTTGTTTTTTCATAACAAGTGAATGCTATGATATATAGGAGGGAATGATTGTCGCAAGTAAGAAAAACTAGTTCCAACAGTGGAACGTACCTATGCTCAATGCAAGGAAATTCATGCGGGAGATAGACACTCGGGGTGATGTTCCCTCCAGGGTATAGGGTGTCAAATTGTGAAGGATATAAACAAGTCTCTGCTTGGTTGAGGATGCAAACTACTTAGGCACCAGTTTGTAATGCAAAGCGAGAATCGGATAAAGGATCAATACTGCAAGTGAGGGCATGAGATGCAATCACAACTTAATGCCAAAAAATGTACTTTTTTATATTTTTTACTCTACTTGGTGTGAAAAAGGGGTAAACTTGTGCCAAATAGATGTCTTTTCAAATCCAATTTACAAGTGTGAAAAAGACAAGTTCACTGGGCGATCTTTTTGATTTTTGATAGTGAGTCAGAAAAGAGCTTAACTAAGACTCGTGATCTTTCAAATCCAATTTTAACGAGTGTGAAAGGGACAAATCACTCGGTGATATTTTTTATTTTTGATAGCGAGTCGAAAAAGATCTTAACTAATACTTGTGACCTTTCAAATCCAAATTAACGAGTGTGAAAGGAACAAATCACTCGACAATCTTTTCACTTTTTGAACGAGTCAGAAAAGGGATTAACTTGGACTCATTGGGATATTCTAGGAGGAAATTCATGGCGGAGGCCAAGGATCCCATGTGGACCTTCTGTGGAATGTCGGTATCTTATGAAGAACCTACACAATATTGGGAACACCCAAAGCTCTCCAAGTTGAGGAGGGAAAAGTGTTAATGGAGGCTATCTGATCTAGATTATTTTCGGCACGAAATGAGAGTGGAGATATATTAAAGAGATGTACAAAGATATTGCAGATATTCAATAATATAATAGAAATGTATCAAAGATTCAACCATAAACACAGATATACAGTAATACACAATTTCTATTAATCAGAGAAATGTACAGAGACTGTAAAAATACAGAGTGAAAGACTCGCTAGAATGGTGGTAGCTTATCTGTGAGAAGAGATGTGACGGCTACTCGCATTCGCAAGAAGATGATTACAATGAGGCTCTGAAGGCCCTTTTACAATAAACAAGAATTCCAAAAGTCCTAGACATCCAAAAACCTAACCCTGGGAGATGAAGCGCCAAAAGTCATGAGGGCCCCGTTTGGGTAAGTTGGTGCATCAACTTCCCGGGGTCGTAACTTTTGCATATGATCTCTGTTTTAGGCATATGATAGCTTGTTGGAAAGATCTATATAAGGCCTACAACGCTTGAGACAAAATAGCATTGTTAGATGCTATTTTGTGAGAGAAATATACCCAAAGAAACATCTTTTAGGGCCTCAAAATGGCCCCGAAAGTTTAGGACCCGAAAAAACTGCTAAAAATAGTAAATTACCAAAATTGCCAGAAACATGTTTTGGGCCAGTTGGAGAAGGTGGGTGGCCACCGATATCCACCTAGATCAATCCTCCCTCCTTAGGAAGCAATGGTCTCCATTGCGTTGAGTTCTCGAGCGAGAGGGGAAAGCGATTGTTGAATCTGAATCTTGGTGATCTGCTTGCCTTGCTGGAGAAGTGGCGTTGCTTAGCTTGTTGAAGGCTATCACGAACCTTTGGCTGGAAGGTTTGGACATTTTTAACCAGTCTGGATATTTTAGATGACTATGTGCAAAAGGAATCTTCATGCTTTTCTACAACCTTGTCGACCTACTTCTGTTGGATAGAAGGTCCTTGGTCCAAAGCTGTGGTGGGTGTAGCATCCTTTTGCTCACCCTTTGAACAGATTGTTGAGAAGATGAATTTTGTAGTATGAGATACTACCTTGCAGCACTGTTTATGTGGGGCAGTAGTTGGAACTACCTCTGGTATCCTATAGAGATGACCCTCAAGAGTAATAATGACACTATGGGGTCGAGACTCATAGATAGCATGGTGTTCCCACATATATGGCTGGCCCAAGAGAACATCACAGACATCTAGTGGGGAAACATCACATAATACCTCATCCTTGAAGGGTTGGATGTTGTATGACAATCGACACTACTGGCTGACACGAAGATCTCGTCCTTGGCGAAGCCACCCGATGTTGTATGGTTGCGGGTGTGGTGTTGTCGACAATCCCAACGTTTTGACGACCTCTGCTGAGATGAGGTTCTTCTGGCTTCTACTATCAACAATAAAATGAAGCAGGGTCCCCTTCACCCACATCTGTGAATGAAAAAGGGGCTCCCCCTCTTCTAGATCTGTTGGTTCTTCTGGTTGAATTGCTACAGTCGCGACAATAGCAGTGGGGTTTGCGTCGATGATATGACTTTTACTAGTATTTTCAGAATCAGATTCTGAATCAGGGTTCGGCTCCTTGTCTTTGATCTCGGCCACCAATGATTGTTTTGAGCGACATTCATCGGTGTTGTGTCAGGGGATTTTGTGGAAATCACACCATTTTCCGGTGTCCTTCTTTGTCTTCCCGTGACCCTTCTTTTCCTGTGGCTTGGACTGTTTTTCGGGAGATTGTTTGTTAGGGTTGTCTATGTCATACTTTGTTTGTTGTGGATTTTCAGACCC
Source organism: Picea engelmannii (assembly GCA_009831015.1). Taxonomy (NCBI): domain Eukaryota; kingdom Viridiplantae; phylum Streptophyta; class Pinopsida; order Pinales; family Pinaceae; genus Picea; species Picea engelmannii. Next base: position 178,114 of record ML801583.1, read on the forward strand.
GAACTCCTTTTTGTTCTGGTGCTTAAATTTCTGCTCGATTTTAACAACATATCGATAGGCAGCACCGAGTGATGAGATGTCCAAAAAATCCATTTCAGTTTGGATGTATCTGTGTAGATCCCCACGGTATTTCAGAACCAAATGTCGTTTGGAGTCTTTGATACCCAGCTTGGTGCGCAAGGTATGGAAGCTATTGGTGAACTCCCGAACCGATTGGCCCCTCTCTTGCCACAGTGTGGTCCATCTCATATACTGGTCCTCATAGTTTCCAATAGGGTAGTACTGTTCCTTTACCGCATCCATAAAAAAATCCCAAGTGGGCTCGGCTCTGTATATTCCAGACTCCTCTGTGGGACTCTGCTCCCAGTAAGTTTCCCACCAATGTTTGACATGGGGGAGAGCCTTAAGGAGTGCGAAGGTGATCTTTTCCTTTTCAGAAAAATTATGAACAAAGAAATACCATTCTAGTAGATTTAACCATTTATCTAGGGCATCTGCATCTATTTGACCTTCAAATACGGGAATATAAAAATTAACCTGTACCTTGAAAGGCAGGGTGCCTCCAAAGTGGTTGTTTAATGAAGATGTGCCTGATGCTATCAATAGGCGTTGAAGGATGTGGGAAAAATTCTCCATCATTTCGTCCCTCTGTCGCGTGAGAGCTTGCTTAAGAAACAGACTGATAGGATCGTCTGCTCCATCATTTTTCTTTTCTTACACCATTGAGGGTTTAGAAGAGACAAGCTCGAGACCCAACTTGTTATACTCGGACCTCATCAGGGACATGCGCTGAAAAAACAATCAAGAGCAGCCTGCTCTGATACCACTGATCTGGATTATTTTCGGCACGAAACGAGAGTGGAGATATAATAAAGAGATGTACAAAGATATTGCAGATATTCAATAATATAATAGAAATGTATCAGAGACGCAACCATAAACACAAATATACAGTAATACACGATTTCTATTGATCAGACAAATGTACAGACACTGTAAAAGTACAGAGTGAAAGACTCGCTAGAATGGTGGGAGCTTATCTCTGAGAAGAGATGTGACGGCTACTCGCATTCGCAAGAAGATGATTACAATGAGGCTATGAAGTCCCTTTTACAATAAACGAGAATGCCAAAAGTCCTAGACATCCAAAAACCTAACCCTGGGAGATGAAGCACCAAAATTCATGTGGGCCCCGTTTGGGTAAGTTGGTGCATCAACTTCCCAGGGTCATAACTTTTGCATACGATCTCCATTTTAGGCGTATGATAGCTCGTTGGAAAGATCAATCTGAGGCCTACAACTCTAGAGACAAAATAACATTGTTACATGATATATTGGGAGATCAACATACCCAAAAAAACATCATTTAGGGCCTCAAAATGGCCCCGGAAGTTCAGGACCCGAAAAAACTACTAAAAATAGTAAATTACCAAAATTGCCAGAAACATGTTTTGGGCCAGCTGGAGAAGGTGGGTGGCCACTGATATCCACCTGGATCAATCCTCCCTCCTTAGGAAGAAATGGTCTCCATTGTGTTGAGTTCTCGGGGGAGAGAGGAAAGCGATTGTTGAATCTGAATCTTGGTGATCTGCTTGCCTTGCTGGAGAAGTGGCGTTGCTTAGCTTGTTGAAGGCTATCACGAACCTTTGGCTGGAAGGTTTGGACTTTTTTAACCAGTCTGGCTATTTTAGATGACTGTGTGCAAAAGGAATCTTCGTGCTTTTCTACAACCTTGTCGACCTTCTTCTGTTGGATAGAAGGTGCTTGGGCCAAAGCTGTGGTGGGTGTAGTATCCTTCTGTTCACCCTTTGAACAGATTGTCAAGAAGATGAATTTTTTAGTATGAGATACTACCTTGCAACACTGTTTAGGTGGGGTAGTAGTTGGAAATACCTCTGGTATCCTATAGAGATGACCCCCAAGAGTAATAATGACACTACGGGGTCGAGACTCATAGATAGCATGGTGTTTCCACATATATGGATGGCCTATGAGAACATCACAGACATCCAGTGGGGAAACATCACATAATACCTCATCCTTGAAGGGTTGGATGCTGTATGACAATCGACACTGCTAGCTGACACGAAGATCTCGTCCTTGGAGAAGCCACCCGATGTTGTATGGTTGGGGGTGTGGTGTTGTCGACAATCCCAATTGTTTGACGACCTTTGCTGAGATGAGGTTATTTTAGCTTCCACTATCAACAATAAAATGCAGTGGGGTCCCCTTGACCCACATATATGAATGAAAAAGGCGCTCCCCCTCTTCTGGATCTGTTGGTTCTTCTGGTTGAATTGTTGTGGTTGCGATAATAGCAGTGGGGTCTGCATCGATGATCTGACTTTTACCAGTATTTTCAGAATCAGATTCTGAATCAGGGTTCAACTCCTTGTCTTTGATATTGGCCACTAATGACTGTTTTGAGCGACATTCATCAGTATTGTGCCAGGGGCTTTTGTGGAAATCGCACCATTTTCTGGTGTCCTTCTTTTTCTTCCTGTGACCCTTCTTTTCCTATGGCTTGGACTAGTTTTCGGGAGACTGTTTGTTAGGGTTGTCTTTGTCATACTTTGGTTGTTGTGGATTTGCAGACCCGAACTCCCATTTGTTTTGGTGCTTAAATTTTTGCTCGATTTTAACATCATATCGATAGGCAACACCGAGTGATGAGATGTCCAAAAAATCCATTTTAGTTTGGATGTATCTGTGTAGAGCCCCACGGTATTTTAGAACCAAATGACGTTCAGAGTCTTTGATACCCATCTTGGTGTGCAAAGTATGGAAGCTATCGGTGAACTCTGAAACTGATTGGCCCCTCTCTTGCCGCAGTGTGGTCCATCTCATATATTGGTCCTCATAATTTCCAACATGGTAGTACTGTTCCTTTACCGCATCCATAAAAAAATCCCAAGTGGGCTCGGCTTCGTATATTCCAGACTCATTTGTGAGACTCTGCTCCCAGTAAGTTTCCCACCAATGTTTGACATGGGGGAGAGCCTTAAGGAGTGCGAAGGTGATATTTTCCTTGTCGAAAAAATTATGAACAGAGAAATAACCTTCTAGTATATTTAACCATTTATCTAGGGCATCTACATCTATTTGACCTTCAAATACGGGAATATCAAAATTAACCTGTACCTTGAAAGGTGGGGTGCCTCCAAAGTGGCTTCTTGATGAAGATGCGCCTAATGCTATTGGTAGGCATTGAAGGATGTGGGAAAAATTCTCCATCATTTCATCCCTCTGTCACGTGAGAGCTTGCTCAAGGAACAGACTGATAGGATCGTCTGCTTCGTCATTTTTATTTTATTCCACCATTGAGGTTTTTTTGGGTGTGAAAGAGCGATTGTCCTCAAGAGTGACAAGCTCGAGACCCAACTTGTTATACTTGGACCTCGTCGGGGACATGCACTGAAAAAATGATCAAGAGCAACCTTCTCTGATACCACTGATCCAGATTATTTTTGTCACAAAATGAGAGCGGAGATATAATAAAGAGATGTACAGAGATATTGCAGATATTCAATAATATAATATAATGTATTATAGATGCAACCATAAACATATATATACAGTAATACATGATTTCTATTAATCAGAGAAATGTACAGAGACTATAAAAATACAGAGTGAAAGACTCGCTAGAATGGTGGCAGCTTATCTCTGAGAAGAGATGTGATGGCTACTCGCATTTGCAAGAAGATGATTACAATGAGGCTCTGAAGGCCCTTTTACAATAAACAGGAATGAAAAAATTCCTAGACATCCAAAAACCTAACCCTGGGATATGAAGCGCCAAAAGTCATGTGGACCCCGTTTGGGTAAGTTGGTGCATCAACTTCCCAGGGTCGTAACTTTTGCATACAATCTTCGTTTTAGGCGTATGATAGATCATTGGAAAGATCTATCCGAGGCATACAATTCTCAAGACAAAATAGCATCATTAGATGGTATTTTTTGAGAGAAACATACCCAAAATAACATCGTTTAGGGCCACAAAATGGCCCCAGAAGTTTAGGACCCGAAAAAACTGCTAAAAATAGTAAATTACCAAAATTGCCAGAAACATGTTTTGGGCTAGTTGGAGAAGGTGGGTGGCCACCGATATCCACATGGATCACTATCGTTTCCATGTTATATTGGATAATGTCTCTTGGAAAAATCATAGGCGGAGGCATTGGATGCCCCACAAGACCATCCCAATCAAAGGGAAACTTGTCAGGACTTGGAGGGAGAGAACTCGGGAAGAGTAAAATTCTCTCTTGTTCAGAAGGTGAAGTGATAGAAATGATAAGTACATGACATAGAAGGTATAGAACCAGAACCAGAAGAGCAGAATCGACAAAAAATTGCATTGGCACGACCACTTCCTTAGACTTGTCACTCTCCAAGAGAAGAGTGGGGTCGATCGAATATTGCATCGATATGACCATTTCCTCAACCATTGGTTGAGTAGGATGCAAGATAACAAGGTCAAGAGGTGCATCACCCCAAAAAACAGGAGTGTTGTCAGTCGAATATTGCATCGACACGACCGTTGGTTGAACAAGATGCGAGGAAACAAGGTCAAGAGACGCATCACCCCCGAACATAGGAGAGGTGTTGGTTGAAGATTGCAATGGAATGACCACAGTTTGAATGGGATGTGAGACAACAAGGTCAAAGGACGCATCAACCCCTAAAGGAAAAGGGGTGTCAGACGAAGATTGCATCGACATTATTGTTGTATCAACCAAAGAAGGAACAAAGTGTTGTGAAACCATAGATGCCTCAGAACCCGAAGGGCCCTTAGGTGAGCCCCACACTTCGGGTATCCCAACAGTTACAGGACAAAAACAAGTAAGGTGAATTCCTTCACAAGTCCTGCAAAGGAATCTATTCTTACGTTCGAGACGTCTAGGCTTCTCAATCATACAAATGCCCCCAACATGACTTGCAGTGGCTCGTGACATGCTCCCAGCATGAATTGCAGGGGCTAGTATAAAATCTCCAACATGACTAGAAGAGGTTGGTGATGGATCCCCAACATGACTAGCATAGGTTGGTGATGGATGTGCAGTGTGACTAGCAGTGACTAGACATGTGCCCCCAACATGACTTACAGCGGCTTGTTGTAGGTCTTCAACATGACTCGTAGAGGTTGTCAACCAATATCCAACATGGCTAGCAGAGGTTGGTGATATAATTCCAGTATGACATGCAGTGACTGGACTTGTTCCCCCAGCATGACTTGTAGCGGCTGGTTACAGGTCTTCAACATGACTCGCGGAGGTTTCCAACCAATCTCCAACATGACTAGCAGTGGTGGGCGATGGTGCACTGGTGTGTCTTACAGTGGTTGGGCTAGCAATAGATTGTGGTATTTGATTCCAAGGTCCCGGAAAATATTGATTCTAAAACATTGAAGGCCAGAAAGGATCCTAGTATACTCCCAGTCCTGGCCCAGAAACATGGTGGTTTATGCCAAGGTGATCTAAAGAGGTCTAGATGGGCATCATCACTGCGGTTTGTAAAGAGACCGAGGTAGGATAATAATTATTTGAGTGAGGATATATGTTTCCCCCTTGTGAGGGTGTCCCATAAGGAGGGTAGCCCGAATACTAAAATTGATTCTCCCCATACAGAATACCTGGGGGTACTTGAGGGCCTGGTGCAGAAAAAGTGTTTAAAGGGACTGAGATGGAAGATGAAATATACATGGGCGGGGTATAATAAGCACCCATCTGAGCACTGGATAGTAAAAGAGCATATCTAGGATTGGATCCATAAGGTGGAAGGTTCCAACCTCTCATGGGAACATGACTCATATCAAACGAAGAAGTGGGCATGGGAGCCATGGTGCCCCCGGGTCCAATGTTGGGATTCATATAAGTAGACCAGGGAGGGGGTTGCATGTGGGAAGGCATATCAACATAAAAATTACTAGATACCCAAGGTGTATATTGAGAATTGTAATCATGCATACCATTGTAAAAAATAGAAGGGTCTTCCCCCATGAAATGATGAGGCATCATGGGGGGGTAGCGGTGAATAGAGGAGTAAATGGAACTCCTCTATCCATGATAATGAAACCAAAACCCAGAGTCCTAGGTCCAACTAGTAATCAAATATCATACCAAAAAGTCAAATGGCCAATATGCATGCAAACGGACTAAAGTGGCTGAGTGGCGTCCCTCGCTAAAGAAGGCATGCCTCGTCCAGGATGGACCTGAGACTCCCTGCTAAAGTTTGGAGGTAACAAAATTAGTTATAAGGGCCCTCGTAGGCTTAACAACTAGTCAGTCAGATCCCCCTGGAGAGGTAATCTTCCATAAAGGTTGTGTGTTGTCTGACCCCCATCTGACTCAGGATACAAGAAGAATAACCCCTGCAAGTAACCTATGAGAAACCTAAGTCAAGAAACTAATCAACCACTGTATAACCAATGCACAGATGAACATTCATAAGTCTGGATTACCGTATGGGTAGTGTAGCAAAGCCCGAAACCTTGAAAGTATTGCCTCTCATAGAGGTATGTATACTAGCAAGATCCCCAAATATGAATAAATCAACAGAAATATCTCTAGCGCTAGGTGAGTATCCAGGGGTTATCCCTTCAAAAAAGTTTGTGTGAACTCATGCTTAACTCCGTTGTGAGTGGAGCCTCCTAATATTACCAATTAGACAATGGATTTCTCAACTCCATGTCTTAGACACATATTTTGATTTAATTTCCTTGGAGAAGTTTACTCACAAAATCCTAATCCAAGGCACTAAATTCTAAGCTAGTTTGTGCACCCTAAACAATAAAATCGTTACTGATCAATTTTAGTTTAAAGAGTAAATTTTAATGGCCTTGATTACTCAAAAAGGTATGGAAATGAAACTCATGGTGTTATGACTCTGCATGAAAATAAAAATAGATATAATGCAAAGCCTAACTTTAACTTTTTAGTGAATGATATGCTAAATAAAAACAATGCAATCTTCAATTTTAACTCTGCAACTCAGAAGTAAAATGAAATCTTTCGCTAAATGTGTTAAGCTAATGACAAAGGTTCCAAGACAAAAATACCAACCAATGCAAAATACCTATTTTTTTTTGTATTTTCAATGTATTAAAAAGAAAATGCATGGAATGATAAGAGACTTGATATATAACTTCTACTGTGTGTAAAATAAATCACTCGAGCAGAATACCAAGCAGCTAAGCATACATCCCAAGTACCAAGGACAAATTAAAAATGGAAAACAAAGAGAAATACGCCGCCCAAAAATTCAACTTCAAACAGGTTTCTCGTCATCCCAGATAATCTCAATAGGCACCACAGAGACCTAAGAAGGTTGAGTGATCCTCAAAACCTACCCAACAGTCACTAAACCAAGCAAGAAATCAAGGAGAAGTGGTATGCGCAACTGTTCAAGAGGAAAGGGTGTATATACTCTTCTTGTAGTGAGACAACAAGCGGGTATACGCGGCTGTCAAGGAAAAAATGGCGTATATGCTTTAAAACAAGGCCAGGCAAGGGTAAAAGGCTGAAAACTTGGACCTAGAGTGAACAGAATCTATCCAGTAGTGATATGACAAGAAACATAAAGGAAAAAGAGCAAGGTAAGAAGAAAAAGGTACTTCAACCCTTAGAAGGAAGATCTCTCCCCAATGGAGTCACCATTCCTGTTACAAGGGGAAAACTCTCTATGGCCAAGGGTAAACCACAATAGACAGGTATGACTGCAGAAATCAACTCAATTACAACGTGTGCTATATAAACTAATGTGCAATATGAGGAAGATGCCTACCTCAATCCAATCGTTTGATGTCGTTCCACTGTTGAGCACTTTTACCCAAAGCTTTACACCTGCAAGAAGTTCTCAAGAAACAAGCGATGCAAGTATACATTGACAATATGCAAAATGAGTTAGCACATAATATAGCACAATCCATTAATAAACATTACAAACATGCCCATGGATATTAATCATATATTTGCAAGATATCGATAAGATGGGAAAGGAGAATTTCTATTAATAATTGATCAAAAAAGGTATCAACATTATAGACTTATGTGTCAGCACGGTTCAAAACCAACAAACCAAGTTACTTCCAACTGGGTCTCCACCACTTCAATCCTCCACCAAAGGCAAGCTCATAGCAAAGAGGTAATGAGGTCCTCTCGACAATAAGGAAAGAGCTTGGGGGCTGAACACTGTGTTCAGACTTGAGGGACAAAGGGATGCAAACTCAATATGAAGTAATTTCTCCAGAGTAACTTTTCTCTCAAAGTTGAATGCTTTATCCTCTTTTCCATAGCTCGAAATTGTGCTCTTATAGCCTCCAGAATGCAACTCAAGGGCCGAGTCAGAACGTTTCCAGTATATGGAAGGCCAAAGATCAAAGATCTTCTATCATGACATGGAAACCCTACCTTATTTTGTATTTTATGGCACAAATCCCAATATACGCGAGCTGTAATGGAGCAACAAGCATATACACATCTTGCATAGTAGTTAGGGAGCGTATATGTGGAAACATATATAATTTTTGGCTCTGGATTTATCAAAGGGGAGTTGATAAGTCTGCATAGGGAAATGGAAAAAGGCCCTCTGTGCAAGATAGCAATGGTGAGGAAAATATTTTTATAACACCATTGAACAACAAATCAACATGCTTTAAATACATCGACAATACACTTCTCTATCCTTATTTTTTTTCTTTCTAAAAATATATAGAGGAAAGTGATTTGATACCTTTTGTAAGGTACCATATGTCAATATGAAGTGAAAAAATAAGTTTTTTATAACAATTGTTAATGTAAAGAGAAAAAGTGAGAGCACAATTACACAATTGATTCTAGAAATGATACCTTTATTATCTCGATAGCCAATTTCACTTGCCTTTGTAAGAGGGAAATATCTAGCAGAGAAGAGTTCAAGTACAAGATACTCCTCAAGACAAATATTTTCCATGCTTTCTACTCCTATATATATTATTTCTATCTTCTCGAGAACATTCTATAGGAATATATTTCTATAAGAGAATCCTTCTATTTAGTCTTCTTACATTAGACATATTCATATTATTACATAGGCCTTATTTACTAATGTCATCCATTATAACATAGAAAAACATATTATGTTATCCACTTCATGTTTAGTTGACTATATAATTGATTAACCAAAAAATGACATACCATGACATTAGAAAAATGAATAATAGAGTGATATGTTTCATTATGGTGTTCAAGAACAAATAAAAGAGGATCACGTCTCATTCTGACATTTCAAAAGTAATTTTTATGTCAAAATGTGATGTTTTAGGAGGGTTATTTAGGTTATGTTTGGATAACATGGGAAGTGGATAAATCAAATAAGGTAGTTAATCAATTATAGTACACAAATATTCCCCATATGTTGTTCATTTTTCGAAAGTATAATTGATGTTTGTTTTTTCCCTATCAAGTGTGTTATTGCTCTTCAGTAAATCATCCCCAAAATGTTGATTCATAAATTATATCCATTTAGTTTTTGTTCATGTATAAATATTTCCATTGTAATGAATGTTAATACGAAATGTTGGAGGGGAATAAGATAAGCTTTGGTACTAATTGGAAATGTGTAGATAGGGAAGGGAAAAAAAGAAAGGTTTCTTTAGAGGTTCTTGGAGATTTGATTTGATTATCAATGAGGAATCCAATTGAGAAATACAAATCTTGTGTAGTAATTGTATCCCCATAGTTTGCATACATAATCATGAATATGATAAATAAAGTCTCTCTAACTAGAGAGAAAAGTCACTTTGTTCTTGTAGTGTATAGGCATGTTCTAATTGTAATTGTCCTTCCTTTTTTTCATTTTTCTTTGTAAGATATTCATGCATGTCACTATATATACCTAAAATTTCATGTCTATACATACTATTAACATTTTTCATGGAAAGTGTAATTATTTTTTCTTGAGAAGGAAACACTATCCATCATGTGAATGTCTACCAAGAATTATGTAGGTGCCATATCTTGGCAATGTTGGACAATTGGTTGTCATTAATGTCAACCCTCAGAGAGTGATCTTGGAGATTGACATCAACCTTTGGAAATTGATGTCAACCCTTGGAGAAGTCCAGAATCCCCAAATATGTGAACGATATAGTTGGAAAATTCATTATCATTTGTATGATCGAGATTGATGATGAGTTAGTTGGGTAAATTTGATATAGTCTACATGTAGCCTCAGAGGTGTAGTTATGTCACATAAATTTTATTGAGGAATAAATACATGAAGGAAAATGAAATTACAGGTAATAATATCATAGTTGGATAGTACACATCATGTTGTTTATGGTGATATGTGGAATTCCACGTGGTTCCTCACGGTTAGGGAGATATGGCCTAGTGAAGTTAGAAGCCCTGAACAATGGGAAATAAGCCCTAGTTAGTTACAAGTCAAAAGAAATTCAAGGAGACCTAAGATTAAGGAAAGAGGTTACCTAGGAAAGGTATAAATATACCTCAAGGAGTATCTCATAAGGACACACCCACACACTTACATTGAATATATTTCTAGTGAATTGCTATGGTATAGTGATTTTGTTATGGTCTAGTTTGGTATCTTGGTGATTGTGATGGTAAGTCTGAGGCAAAGAAGAACATGCCAGAAAATTATGAAAGTTTCAAAGCTACAAAAGGAAAGGATTTTTGAAAAACCCTAATTATTGAAATCCTCGTGGGTTGCACTATACTTTTCGAGAAAGGACCTCGCTTGTTGCACTATACTTGTATAGCGAGGAACTCATGGGTTACCAAGTTTTTGATTGACTGTGGAAGAAGGTACATGTCAGATAACAGTGTAACAAAAATACTACAAGAAAATAGGTAAGGTTTAAGGGTTATGGTTATGGTACTTGCATGGTGATGATAGTATGTGATATGGTACATTTTGATGATGGTATGGTACATTGACTAGAAGCATCATTGGATAGCTTGGTATCGGGTTTAGTTACATGTTATGGTGCATATTTGAGGCTTGGTACATTGTTTTATGAGGTTGTATCTTGATGACATTGAGGAGCATGCTTGAGTCTTGCGTTTGAGGACTTTGGTATATGACTTGAGGCACATTATTGGATACATTGTAAATGTTGGTTGAGATCTAATTTTTGAGATACATTTATTTGTCTATTGGTATATGGTTCATGGTTTATGGTATGGTACAACATTGATGCCTGATATGGTATATGGTTGAGATACATTTCTTCGCATATGGTTTGTGGTACATGGTATGGTATAGATGTTGATGTACATGGTTGATGTGAATGGTTGGAACATGGTTGATATAGATTGATGTGCATGTACATGGTTGATGTACATGGATGGTACATGGTTGATGATATAGGTTTGGTGCATGGTTGGTGCACTTGTTGTGATGCATGGTTGATGGTGTTACACATAAAAAATACTCACTTTGATAGTGTCACAAGTGTCGTCATTACAAGGTTTGCAAGTGTTGCATGTTGCTCACAAGTGTCGCAAGTGTTAAAGAAAGCATGCGGCCATCATGCCTATGTTGTGCCTATAATGACATGAGAAGGACATTTGAAACACCTCAAACATTTGATTTGGAAGAGGAGAAATGAGTTAGCAGGCTTACAAACCTTTTTCCATCTGAAAGCACCTCAAAAACTAAGTTTTGGAGGAGAGAGCTCCCCTATACCTCTTCTGGGAGCGCTGACACTCCCCCTTACACTGTCTGGGAGAGTTATAAAGCTCCTTTGGCCCTTTTGAGGGAGCGTTGGTGTATTTAGGAGTGTTGGTGCCCCCCTTAAGACTACTGGGGAGTGCTACAGTGCTATGATGGCCCTTTTGAAGGAGCACTACCTATTCTGGGCAGTAGTTAAGTTGTTGAGATGAATGGGGGAAGGATCCTTTCATTCTTGGAAGGAAGTTGGATTCGAATCCCTAGTCCAGACATGATCTTAGGGTAGATCCTCAATTGAAGGAGGAAAATACTCACCCTCCCAAAGGATATCTCAAGTTGTTGAGCCTCTCCAAGGCTATATAAGTAAGATTTCTAATGGTGAAAGAGGACTGGAAAAGGAGAATCACACCAAACTTATGATCTTATAAGTGGTGTTGGAATAGGGAAGAATTGGAAGCATGAAACCTATGATCTCATAGGAAACATACAGTGAACTGGAGGAAAGTAATCAATAAAGTTGTTGTCGTCCGGATCATGGATCTTTTGAGCAAGGGTTAGACAAAGGGGACTTGACAAAGCTATCGCATTTGCATCTACAGTTGTAAGCTACTTCTGTCATTGTTCTCATTAATATGACATGCTTGGCATGTTTCTTTCTAGTTTGTGTTTAATTTCTCATAAACTTGTCTATGATAGATAGATTTATTTCAAGTTAATATCAATAGAGTAGGAAGTGGTTGTACTATTGTTTGTCTACAGGGCTCATCGAGGAGTGAAATATTGGAGCTCAACTCGGAGCATGCAGGGACAAACGTCGATAAAAGGTACTTCTTTTCTCCTTCCTCCTCACGCATTAGTTTGTACAGATCTAAAAGGAAGTCAGTGTCCATGTTAAGCGTCTTCTGTCTTAAGAGTTAAGAGTCTAGATCTCAAGAGGAGATATACCTATTCATAGGGAGATTTTCCTTCAACAGATGGTACAGGTTGATGCATGGTACAAGTTGGAACTTGGTTGAGACACATATCTTGTGATGGTATGTCATGATGTTGGTACATGCCTGGTAGAGGCATGTGTTGTTGATGTTGAGGATATGGTTTGAGATATGTTATTAGTGTTCTTGGCATGAATTTCATGTGGATTAGAGTGGATCTAGTTTCATTGATGAGACAATGATTAGTTGAACAAGTTTTTGTGACATTGATTGATTTATAGTGACATGTTGGATACAATGATCGGTTGACAGTGACAGTTTGGATACAATGATTGGTTGATAGAGATAGGTTGGGTATAATGATAGTGACAGTGATAGTGGTAGTGAAAGTGACAATGGCAGTGACAATGACATTAGTAGTGAAAGCAGTAGTGCCAGTGAAAATGATAGTGGAAGTGACAATGGTAGTCGTAGTGACAGTGACAGAGTTTGTGGCAATGATAATGGTAGATTCTTTGACAATTGATATATACTTACATTTTAGGGTGGTAGGATGAGGAAAGGAAAGGGCTTTGTAGCCTCCTTCTGAGTGGAGTCGGAGAATCAAGGAGTTGGAGCTTCCTTCAAGTTGGAGCCTGAGAACTGGGTCGTTTTAGCCACCTTCTGACTGGAGCCAGAGAACCCATGGGGATTTATCCTCCTTCTGGTTGGAGCCATATAATTTAGGGTTTTATATCTTCCTTTAGGTTGGAACCTGTAAATAGGGGGTTGTAGCTGTTGATTAAGGTTGGTTTTCATTGATATCAACCCTTGAAGAAATTCCTATAGCACAAAGGCTTGGGTAATGGACCCAATATTGTTTGATGTAAATATGACTCATTATTTTTTTTTCATGGTTGATAAGAAGTAAATATGGATAAACTCCAAAGTGGTCCCCTTATGGTGAAATCCCTCATGGGAAGACACTTTGTGGAGTAAGAGAACCCATGCTTAATTGTGGAATAATGAGATGAAGGAAAGTGATTTTGTCAG
>ML801583.1:191850-202203 GCA_009831015.1 Picea engelmannii
TTGGCCATAGAGAGTTTTCCCCTTGTAACAGGAATGGTGACTCCATTGGGGAGAGATCTTCCTTCTAAGGGTTGAAGTACCTTTTTCTTCTTACCTTGCTCTTTTTCCTTTATGTTTCTTGTCATATCACTACTGGATAGATTCTGTTCACTCTAGGTCCAAGTTTTCAGCCTTTTACCCTTGCCTGGCCTTGTTTTAAAGCATATACGCCATTTTTTCCTTGACAGCCGCGTATACCCGCTTGTTGTCTCACTACAAGAAGAGTATATACACCCTTTCCTCTTGAACAGTTGCGCATACCACTTCTCCTTGATTTCTTGCTTGGTTTAGTGACTGTTGGGTAGGTTTTGAGGATCACTCAACCTTCTTAGGTCTCTGTGGTGCCTATTGAGATTATCTGGGATGACGAGAAACCTGTTTGAAGTTGAATTTTTGGGCGGCGTATTTCTCTTTGTTTTCCATTTTTAATTTGTCCTTGGTACTTGGGATGTATGCTTAGCTGCTTGGTATTCTGCTCGAGTGATTTATTTTACACACAGTAGAAGTTATATATCAAGTCTCTTATCATTCCATGCATTTTCTTTTTAATACATTGAAAATACAAAAAAAAATAGGTATTTTGCATTGGTTGGTATTTTTGTCTTGGAACCTTTGTCATTAGCTTAACACATTTAGCGAAAGATTTCATTTTACTTCTGAGTTGCAGAGTTAAAATTGAAGATTGCATTGTTTTTATTTAGCATATCATTCACTAAAAAGTTAAAGTTAGGCTTTGCATTATATCTATTTTTATTTTCATGCAGAGTCATAACACCATGAGTTTCATTTCCATACCTTTTTGAGTAATCAAGGCCATTAAAATTTACTCTTTAAACTAAAATTGATCAGTAACGATTTTATTGTTTAGGGTGCACAAACTAGCTTAGGATTTAGTGCCTTGGATTAGGATTTTGTGAGTAAACTTCTCCAAGGAAATTAAATCAAAATATGTGTCTAAGACATGGAGTTGAGAAATCCATTGTCTAATTGGTAATATCAGGAGGCTCCACTCACAACGGAGTTAAGCATGAGTTCACGCAATTTTTTTTGAAGGGATAACCCCTGGATACTCACCTAGCACTAGAGATATTTCTGTTGATTTATTCATATTTGGGGATCTTGCTAGTATCCATACCTCTATGAGAGGCAATACTTTCAAGTTTTCAGGCTTTGCTACACTACCCATACGGTAATCCAGACTTATGAATGTTCACCTGTGCATCGGTTATACAATGGTTGATTAGTTTCTTGACTTAGGTTTCTCATAGGTTACTTGCAGGGGTTATTCTTCTTGTATCCTGAGTCAGATGGGGGTCAAACAACACACAACCTTTATGGAAGATTACCTCTCCAGGGGGATCTGACTGACTAGTTGTTAAGCCTACGAGGGCCCTTATAACTAATTTTGTTACCTCCAAACTTTAGCAGGGAGTCTCAGGTCCATCCTGGACGAGGCATACCTTCTTTAGCGAGGGACGCCACTCAACCACTTTAGTCCGTTTGCATGCATATTGGCCATTTGACTTTTTGGTATGATATTTGACTACTAGTTGGACCTAGGAATCTGGGTTTTGGTTTCATTATCATGGATAGAGGAGTTCCATTTACTCCTCCATTCACCGCTACCCCCCCATGATGCCTCCTCATTTCATGGGGGAAGACCCTTCTATTTTTTACAATGGTATGCATGATTACAATGCTCAATATACACCTTGGGTCTCTAGTAATTTTTATGTTGATATGCCTTCCCACATGCAACCCCCTCCCTGGTCTACTTATATGAATCCCAGCATTGGACCCGGGGGCACCATGGCTCCCATGCCCACTTCTTCGTTTGATATGAGTCATGTTCCCATGAGAGGTTGGAACCTTCCACCTTATGGATCCAATCCTAGATATTCTCTTTTACGATCCAGTGCTCATATGGATGCTTATTATACCCCGCCCATGTATATTTCATCTTCCATCTCAGTCCCTTTAAACACTTTTTCTGCACCAGGCCCTCAAGTACCCCCAGGTCTTCTATATGGGGAGAATCAATTTTAGTATTCGGGCTACCCTCCTTATGGGACACCCTCACAAGGGGGAAACATATATCCTCACTCAAATAATTATTATCCTACCTCGGTGTCTTTACAAACCGCAGTGATGATGCCCATCCAGACCTCTTCAGATCACCTTTCCATAAACCACCATGTTTCTGGGCCAGGACTGGGAGTATACTAGGATCCTTTCTAGCCTTCAATGTTTTAGAATCAATATTTTCCGGGACCTTGGAATCAAATACCACAATCTATCGCTAGCCGAACCATTGTAAGACACACCAGTGCACCATCGCCCACCACTGCTAGTCATGTTGGAGATTGGTTGGAAACCTCCGCGAGTCATGTTGAAGACCTGTAACCAGCCGCTGCAATTCATGCTGGGGGCACAAGTCCAGTCACTGCATGTCATACTAGCATTATATCACCAACCTCTGCTAGTCATGTTGGATATTGGTTGACAACCTCTACGAGTCATGTTGAAGACCTACAACAAGCTGTTGTAAGTCATGTTGGGGGCACATGTCTAGTCACTTCTAGTCACACTGCACATCCATCACCAACCTATGCTAGTCATGTTGGGGATCCATCACCAACCTCTTCTATTCATGTTGGAGATTTTATACTAGCCCCTGCAATTCATGCTGGGAGCATGTCACGAGCCACTGCAAGTCATGTTGGAGGCATTTGTATGATTGAGAAGCCTAGACGTCTCGAACGTAAGACTAGATTCCTTTGCAGGACTTGTGAAGGAATTCACCTTACTCGTTTGTGTCCTATAACTGTTGGGATACCCAAAGTGTGGGGCTCACCTAAGGGCCCTTCAGGTTTTGAGGCATCTATGGTTTCACAACACTTTGTTCCTTCTTTGGTTGATACAACAATAATGTCGATGCAATCTTTGTCTGACACCCCTTTTCCTTTAGGGGTTGATGCGTCCTTTGACCTTGTTGTCTCACATCCCGTTCAAACTGTGGTCATTTCATTGCAATCTTCAACCAACACCTCTCCTATGTTCGGGGGTGATGCGTCTCTTGACCTTGTTTCCTCGCATCTTGTTCAACCAACGGTCGTGTCGATGCAATCTTCGACTGACAACACTCATGTTTTTTGGGGTGATGCACCTCTTGACCTTGTTATCTTGCATCCTACTCAACCAATGGTTGAGGAAATGGTCGTATCGATGCAATATTCAATCGACCCCACTCTTCTCTTGGAGAGTGACAAGTATAAGGAAGTGGTCGTGCCAATGCAATTTTTTGTCGATTCTGCTCTTCTGGTTCTGGTTCTATACCTTATATGTCATGTACTTATCATTTCTAGCACTTCACCTTCTGAACAAGAGAGAATTTTACTCTTCCCGAGTTCTCTCCCTCCAAGTCCTGACAAGTTTCCCTTTGATTGGGATGGTCTTGTGGGGCATCCAATGCCTCCGCCTATGATTTTTCCAAGAGACATTATCCAATATAAAATGGAAACGATAGTGATCCAGGTGGATATCGGTGGCCACCCACCTTCTCCAACTGGCCCAAAACATGTTTCTGGCAATTTTGGTAATTTACTATTTTTAGCAGTTTTTTCGGGTCCTAAACTTTTGGGGCCATTTTGTGGCCCTAAACGATGTTATTTTGGGTATGTTTCTCTCACAAAATACCATCTAATGATGCTATTTTTTCTTGATAATTGTAGGCCTCGGATAGATCTTTCCAATGAGCTATCATACGCCTAAAACGAAGATCGTATGCAAAAGTTACGACCCTGGGAAGTTGATGCACCAACTTACCCAAACGAGGTCCACATGACTTTTGGCGCTTCATCTCCCAGGGTTAGGTTTTTGGATGTCTAGGAATTTTTGCATTCTTGTTTATTGTAAAAGGGCCTTCAGAGCCTCATTGTAATCATCTTTTTGCAAATGCGAGTAGCCATCACATCTCTTCTCAGAGATAAGCTGCCACCATTCTAGTGAGTCTTTCACTCTGTATTTTTACAGTCTCTGTACATTTCTCTGATTAATAGAAATCATGTATTACTGTATATCTATGTTTATGGTTGCATATCTGATACATTATATTATATTATTGAATATCTGCAATATCTCTGTACATCTCTTTATTATATCTCCGCTCTCATTTTGTGACAAAAATAATCTGGATCAGTGGTATCAGAGCAAGATGCTCTTGATCGTTTTTTCAGTGCATGTCCTCGACGAGGTCCAAGTATAACAAGTTGGGTCTTGAGCTTGTCACTCTTGAGGACAATCGCTCTTGCAAACCCAAAAAAACCTCAATGGCGGAATAAAATAAAAATGATGGAGCAGACAATCCTATCAGTTTGTTCCTTGAGCAAGCTCTCACGCGACAGAGGGACGAAATGATGGAGAATTTTTCCCACATCCTTCAATGCCTACCAATAGCATTAGGCACCTCTTCATCAAGAATCCACTTTGGAGGCACCCCGCCTTTCAAGGTACAGGTTAATTTTGATATTCCCGTATTTGAAGGTCAAATAGATGTAGATGCCCTAGATAAATGGTTAAATCTACTAGAAGGTTATTTCTCTGTTCATAATTTTTTCGACAAGGAAAAGATCACCTTCGCACTCCTTAAGGCTCTCCCCCATGTCAAACATTGGTGGGAAACTTACTGGGAGCAGAGTCCCACAAAGGAGTCTGGAATATACGAAGCCGAGCCCACTTGGGATTTTTTTATGGATGCGGTAAAGGAACAGTACTACCATGTTGGAAATTATGAGGACCAATATATGAGATGGACCACACTACGGCAAGAGAGGGGCCAATCAGTTTCGGAGTTCACCGATAGCTTCCATACTTTGCGCACCAAGATGGGTATCAAAGACTCCGAACGTCATTTGGTTCTAAAATACCGTGGGGCTCTACACAGATACATCCAAACTAAAATGGATTTTTTGGACATCTCATCACTCGGTGTTGCCTATCGATATGCTGTTAAAATCGAGCAAAAATTTAAGCACCAGAACAAATGGGAGTTTGGGTCTACAAATCCACAACAACCAAAGTATGAAAAAGACAGCCCTAACAAACAGTCTCCCAAAAACTAGTCCAAGCCATAGGAAAAAAAGGGTCACAGGAAGACAAAGAAGGACACCAGAAAATGGTGCGATTTCCACAAAAGCCCCTAGCACAACACTGATGAATGTCGCTCAAAACAGTCATTAGTGGCCAAGATCAAAGACAAGGAGTTGAACCCTGATTCAGAATCTGATTCTGAAAATACTGGTAAAAGTCAGATCATCGATGCAGACCCCACTGTTATTATCGCGACCACAACAATTCAACCATAAGAACCAACATATCCAGAAGAGGGGGAGTGCCTTTTTCATTCATATATGTGGGTGAAGGGGACCCCACTGCATTTTATTGTTGATAGTGGAAGCTAAAAGAACCTCATCTCAGCAAAGGTCGTCAAACAATTGGGATTGTCGACAACACCACACCCCCAACCATACAACATCGGGTGGCTTCTCCAAGGACGAGATCTTCATGTCAGCTAGCAGTGTCGATTGTCATACGGCATCCAACCCTTCAAGGATGAGGTATTATGTGATGTTTTCCCACTGGATGTCTGTGATGTTCTCATAGGCCATCCATATATGTGGAAACACCATGCTATCTATGAGTCTCGACCCCGTAGTGTCATTATTACTCTTGGGGGTCATCTCTATAGGATACCAGAGGTATTTCCAACTACTACCCCACCTAAACAGTGTTGCAAGGTAGTATCTCATACTAAAAAATTCATCTTCTTGACAATCTGTTCAAAGGGTGAACAGAAGGATACTACACCCACCACAGCTTTGGCCCAAGCACCTTCTATCCAACAGAAGAAGGTCGACAAGGTTGTAGAAAAGCACGAAGATTCCTTTTGCACACAGTCATCTAAAATAGCCAGACTGGTTAAAAAAGTCCAAACCTTCCAGCCAAAGGTTCGTGATAGCCTTCAACAAGCTAAGCAACGCCACTTCTCCAGCAAGGCAAGCAGATCACCAAGATTCAGATTCAACAATCGCTTTCCTCTCTCCCCCGAGAACTCAACACAATGGAGACCATTTCTTCCTAAGGAGGGAGGATTGATCCAGGTGGATATCAGTGGCCACCCACCTTCTCCAGCTGGCCCAAAACATGTTTCTGGCAATTTTGGTAATTTACTATTTTTAGTAGTTTTTTCGGGTCCTGAACTTCCGGGGCCATTTTGAGGCCCTAAATGATGTTTTTTTGGGTATGTTGATCTCCCAATATATCATGTAACAATGTTATTTTGTCTCTAGAGTTGTAGGCCTCAGATTGATCTTTCCAACGAGCTATCATACGCCTAAAATGGAGATCGTATGCAAAAGTTATGACCCTGGGAAGTTGATGCACCAACTTACCCAAACGGGGCCCACATGAATTTTGGTGCTTCATCTCCCAGGGTTAGGTTTTTGGATGTCTAGGACTTTTGGCATTCTCGTTTATTGTAAAAGGGACTTCATAGCCTCATTGTAATCATCTTCTTGCGAATGCGAGTAGCCGTCACATCTCTTCTCAGAGATAAGCTCCCACCATTCTAGCGAGTCTTTCACTCTGTACTTTTACAGTGTCTGTACATTTGTCTGATCAATAGAAATCGTGTATTACTGTATATTTGTGTTTATGGTTGCGTCTCTGATACATTTCTATTATATTATTGAATATCTGCAATATCTTTGTACATCTCTTTATTATATCTCCACTCTCGTTTCGTGCCGAAAATAATCCAGATCAGTGGTATCAGAGCAGGCTGCTCTTGATTGTTTTTTCAGCGCATGTCCCTGATGAGGTCCGAGTATAACAAGTTGGGTCTCGAGCTTGTCTCTTCTAAACCCTCAATGGTGTAAGAAAAGAAAAATGATGGAGCAGACGATCCTATCAGTCTGTTTCTTAAGCAAGCTCTCACGCGACAGAGGGACGAAATGATGGAGAATTTTTCCCACATCCTTCAACGCCTATTGATAGCATCAGGCACATCTTCATTAAACAACCACTTTGGAGGCACCCTGCCTTTCAAGGTACAGGTTAATTTTTATATTCCCGTATTTGAAGGTCAAATAGATGCAGATGCCCTAGATAAATGGTTAAATCTACTAGAATGGTATTTCTTTGTTCATAATTTTTCTGAAAAGGAAAAGATCACCTTCGCACTCCTTAAGGCTCTCCCCCATGTCAAACATTGGTGGGAAACTTACTGGGAGCAGAGTCCCACAGAGGAGTCTGGAATATACAGAGCCGAGCCCACTTGGGATTTTTTTATGGATGCGGTAAAGGAACAGTACTACCCTATTGGAAACTATGAGGACCAGTATATGAGATGGACCACACTGTGGCAAGAGAGGGGCCAATCGGTTCGGGAGTTCACCAATAGCTTCCATACCTTGCGCACCAAGCTGGGTATCAAAGACTCCAAACGACATTTGGTTCTGAAATACCGTGGGGATCTACACAGATACATCCAAACTGAAATGGATTTTTTGGACATCTCATCACTCGGTGCTGCCTATCGATATGTTGTTAAAATCGAGCAGAAATTTAAGCACCAGAACAAAAAGGAGTTCGGGTCTGAAAATCCACAACAAACAAAGTATGACATAGACAACCCTAACAAACAATCTCCCGAAAAACAGTCCAAGCCACAGGAAAAGAAGGGTCACGGGAAGACAAAGAAGGACACCGGAAAATGGTGTGATTTCCACAAAATCCCCTGACACAACACCGATGAATGTCGCTCAAAACAATCATTGGTGGCCGAGATCAAAGACAAGGAGCCGAACCCTGATTCAGAATCTGATTCTGAAAATACTAGTAAAAGTCATATCATCGACGCAAACCCCACTGCTATTGTCGCGACTGTAGCAATTCAACCAGAAGAACCAACAGATCTAGAAGAGGGGGAGCCCCTTTTTCATTCACAGATGTGGGTGAAGGGGACCCTGCTTCATTTTATTGTTGATAGTAGAAGCCAGAAGAACCTCATCTCAGCAGAGGTCGTCAAAACGTTGGGATTGTCGACAACACCACACCCGCAACCATACAACATCGGGTGGCTTCGCCAAGGACGAGATCTTCGTGTCAGCCAGTAGTGTCGATTGTCATACAACATCCAACCCTTCAAGGATGAGGTATTATGTGATGTTTCCCCACTAGATGTCTGTGATGTTCTCTTGGGCCAGCCATATATGTGGGAACACCATGCTATCTATGAGTCTCGACCCCATAGTGTCATTATTACTCTTGAGGGTCATCTCTATAGGATACCAGAGGTAGTTCCAACTACTGCCCCACATAAACAGTGCTGCAAGGTAGTATCTCATACTACAAAATTCATCTTCTCAACAATCTGTTCAAAGGGTGAGCAAAAGGATGCTACACCCACCACAGCTTTGGACCAAGGACCTTCTATCCAACAGAAGTAGGTCGACAAGGTTGTAGAAAAGCATGAAGATTCCTTTTGCACATAGTCATCTAAAATATCCAGACTGGTTAAAAATGTCCAAACCTTCCAGCCAAAGGTTCGTGATAGCCTTCAACAAGCTAAGCAACGCCACTTCTCCAGCAAGGCAAGCAGATCACCAAGATTCAGATTCAACAATCGCTTTCCCCTCTCGCTCGAGAACTCAACGCAATGGAGACCATTGCTTCCTAAGGAGGGAGGATTGATCTAGGTGGATATCGGTGGCCACCCACCTTCTCCAACTGGCCCAAAACATGTTTCTGGCAATTTTGGTAATTTACTATTTTTAGCAGTTTTTTCGGGTCCTAAACTTTCGGGGCCATTTTGAGGCCCTAAAAGATGTTTCTTTGGGTATATTTCTCTCACAAAATAGCATCTAACAATGCTATTTTGTCTCAAGCGTTGTAGGCCTTATATAGATCTTTCCAACAAGCTATCATATGCCTAAAACAGAGATCATATGCAAAAGTTACGACCCCGGGAAGTTGATGCACCAACTTACCCAAACGGGGCCCTCATGACTTTTGGCGCTTCATCTCCCAGGGTTAGGTTTTTGGATGTCTAGGACTTTTGGAATTCTTGTTTATTGTAAAAGGGCCTTCAGAGCCTCATTGTAATCATCTTCTTGCGAATGCGAGTAGCCGTCACATCTCTTCTCACAGATAAGCTACCACCATTCTAGCGAGTCTTTCACTCTGTATTTTTACAGTCTCTGTACATTTCTCTGATTAATAGAAATTGTGTATTACTGTATATCTGTGTTTATGGTTGAATCTTTGATACATTTCTATTATATTATTGAATATCTGCAATATCTTTGTACATCTCTTTAATATATCTCCACTCTCATTTCGTGCCGAAAATAATCTAGATCAGATAGCCTCCATTAACACTTTTCCCTCCTCAACTTGGAGAGCTTTGGGTGTTCCCAATATTGTGTAGGTTCTTCATAAGATACCGACATTCCACAGAAGGTCCACATGGGATCCTTGGCCTCCGCCATGAATTTCCTCCTAGAATATCCCAATGAGTCCAAGTTAATCCCTTTTCTGACTCGTTCAAAAAGTGAAAAGATTGTCGAGTGATTTGTTCCTTTCACACTCGTTAATTTGGATTTGAAAGGTCACAAGTATTAGTTAAGATCTTTTTCGACTCGCTATCAAAAATAAAAAATATCACCGAGTGATTTGTCCCTTTCACACTCGTTAAAATTGGATTTGAAAGATCACGAGTCTTAGTTAAGCTCTTTTCTGACTCACTATCAAAAATCAAAAAGATCGCCCAGTGAACTTGTCTTTTTCACACTTGTAAATTGGATTTGAAAAGACATCTATTTGGCACAAGTTTACCCCTTTTTCACACCAAGTAGAGTAAAAAATATAAAAAAGTACATTTTTTGGCATTAAGTTGTGATTGCATCTCATGCCCTCACTTGCAGTATTGATCCTTTATCCGATTCTCGCTTTGCATTACAAACTGGTGCCT
Organism: Picea engelmannii; assembly: GCA_009831015.1. NCBI lineage: Eukaryota > Viridiplantae > Streptophyta > Pinopsida > Pinales > Pinaceae > Picea > Picea engelmannii. The sequence continues at coordinate 201,920 of ML801583.1, forward strand.
AAGTAGTTTGCATCCTCAACCAAGCAGAGACTTGTTTATATCCTTCACAATTTGACACCCTATACCCTGGAGGGAACATCACCCCGAGTGTCTATCTCCCGCATGAATTTCCTTGCATTGAGCATAGGTACGTTCCACTGTTGGAACTAGTTTTTCTTACTTGCGACAATCATTCCCTCCTATATATCATAGCATTCACTTGTTATGAAAAAACAAAAAAAAGACGCGTGGGAAGGGAGTACTATATAGTAATTGGCAGCAGTCGTGTCTCCTTTGAACATAGA
>ML801584.1:9066-22999 GCA_009831015.1 Picea engelmannii
CTATTGATTATTTCTCATATATTGTGCATGGTGTATTGTGGTGTATTGGTGTAACTCTTATACTATTGTTCATTTCTCATTGGATATAATTGAATGGTTTAAGTATAAGTTGAAAAATGTTTTTAAATTGTACTTGATACTGAATCACCCCCCTCTCAGTATCAACATTTGAAATGGTTCCTTCAAGATGATTTGGAAAATGATAAGGAGTTTTATAAAGGGAAAATTACTATTTTTGTTATTAAAGTTTCAAACATGAGTGTGCTTAAAAGAAAATAAGAATACCTGCCCTCCTCAGTCCACATAAAACAATTAAAATCTTGTTGGATTAAAAGAATAAAATGTTTAAAGGAAATATTGGCGGGTTTTGACACTATAAGTGTCAAGAGGAGATAATGTTATCTAAAGTTAGTTGAGTTGGATCTATCTAAAATAACTGGATAAATGGATGACCCAAAGATAATTTTAAAATATATATTTATGTCTACAGAGTAGTTCGAATAAAAATTAGAATCATTGAAATCTGCATCGACCAAAAGATTCAATGATTTAACAGAGTATTTAGAGTTTGAAGTAGAAAGTTGGTTAGTCAATTATGTCAACAAGAATGAACATGTAGAAGATACATTACATAAAATTTCAATAACTACCGATAAATAGATGATTCATTATTTGGCATAAGAGTAAAGCAAGAAAAATAATTGTTGCACCTATGAGGGATTATATTGAGAATTGGTTAAAGAATGCTTTAATAAAAATAACTAAAATAGACCAAGAAGTGGCAGTTACAACTGGTCAAATAATCCTAGCATAGGAGAATACAAAAGGAACATCGACCAATAGATAGAGGGAGATAAATCCATCACAGTGAGTAAACTGATCACATCTTTCATAATTTCTCTATTATTTTTTTCTTCTCGTTCAGGATTCATCCAATTGTGTCTTGTCTTTCTTGAGAAAACATAACCGATTTATTATCATCTTCTTATTTATTCTTTTTAGGTTCATCCATGTTCTCCTTTTATATTATGTTCCATGGGAGCCCAATCCCAGTCCATTTGGATGAATGTTATTTTATTTATTTAAAAAAAAAAACTTTTAAGACTGTTATTTTTTAACTCCGAAGAGAATTATTTTGGAGTGTAATTTCAATTATTTATTGAACTAAAAGTTATTGAGCATGGGATGTTTGAAGTGCACCTATCATATTCTCTCTTATTTTGAATGAAATACTCTTTTAAAGTTCTCTCAATTGTGGACTTCTATCTTTCTTTCTTATGAATGTGATCAAAATTATGATACTGTGATGGATGTGAGAATTATACTATTTTTCATATAATTGTTATTTTATTGTCATACAATATTTTGTATATTTTGTATTTTATTGTTTTAAGATTCTTGGTCCTCTTCTCAATAATTTTATTTGTGAATATATAATTTTTCAATCATTAGTATTTTCTATTTTGATTGAGTAATAAAGATTGCGATTTCATTTTTGAATATCACTTAATTTAATATTTCAAGCATCAAAATCAATCTTTTAGAAAATATAGAGTACCACCTCTATAAAAATGCAGGGGGATGTTTATCCTCATGAGTTTTTTGTTTGAATCTTAACCAATCTAAACATCAACAAGAATGTAAAAGAAAATACAAAATGAAATGAACTTGCTAGAATGGTGGTAGCTTATCTCTGAGAAGAGATGTGACGACTACACGCATTCACAAGAAGATGGTTACAATGAGGCTCCAAAGGAACTTTTAACCTAAAGAATAGATGATAAAACCCTAAACATCCAAAACCCTAACCCCAGAAGATGAAATTCCAAAAGTTTTGTGGGCCCCGATGGAGGTACTTGATATGTCAACTTCCCTAGGGCGTAACTTTTGCATACAATCTCTATTTGGGGCACTCAATACCTTGTCGGAAAGGTCTAATCGAGGAGTACACATTTTGAATGGCCCAATAAATTTCTTTTACATTTAGCAGATGTTTCCACATCAAAAAAACTTAATTAGGGCCTCAAAACGACCTTGGACATTTGAGATCCAAAAAACTACAGGACAACTGCCAAAATGGAAACTGTATGTTGAGCCAGTGGAATAGGTGGGCGACCACTGATGTCCACCTAGATCAGTAAGGTGTATCACACAACCAAAATATAGTATTGTAGTGTCACATTACAATATTATTTTTTTCAGAAAAATATTAAGTCTCTACGACAAAAAAAAATTGATGCACGAGGAGGTGTTATTATTTCTGTCAAGTTGGCAACATAGTGTCTTTTTTATGTCATTTGTTTCAAATCATGCTACTTAAGGTATCATATTAGCGAATAAAATTACGACAAGAAATGTTTTACATCATAGTTGCATCATATTTGTGTCAATTGTTTTGGAAATCAACTTCACAGAGTCATGTTTGCATCTTGTCTACATCAAAAACATGTTTTTTGCATCAATGTAACGTCATTATGAGTCATGATAATGTTGTTTTGAATCTTACCAACATTGTTCTTGCAATGTGTTTTAGTCTATTACCATCGTAGTAGCATCAAAATACAAAAAAGTTGCATCATCTTTGCCTCTTCCAAACAACATATTACTTCATGTGTGCATCATTTTAGCATCATTTTGGTGGAATTTTTACCTATTTAGCATCATTATTGTATTATATTGGAGTCATTTTGCATCAAATTAGTGTCTCAAATTTTCCAAAATTTTGTCCTATTGCATCAGAAATGTACGATTGTGTTCAACCAAATTCTGTCAATCTTGTATCATTTTGGTGTCATGATTATGTCGTTTTAGTGTCAAATTGTGATGTAATAATTAATAATGATTTTATTATTTTGATTGATTTAATTATTATTAATTGTTTAATTAATTAATTAATTATTATTTTAATTATTGTCTTTATTATCAATTTTGTAATTATTTGTTGTTGTTGTTATTATTATCATTTATTTAATTATTATTAATTATTTGATTATTTTTTATTAATTTGATTATTATTGATTATTTAAATATCGTTATTAATTTAAGTATATTATTTATTATTTAATTATTATTATTAATTTAAAAAAATTGTAATTACTATTTTTAAAATATTTAAATATTCATCAAATTTATGACAAGTGTAACTATATTTTATAGTCTATTGATCATGAGAGAAAAATCCATGTATATATAAGCATAGTATCTCACTAACATTCAATCAATTTCACACCATGACTAGAGAAAAATAACATGTATCCATAAATGTGATTATGAAATTCTATAACACTAGCATTCAATCAATTTCACACAATGGAAGAAAAAAACCATGTATATATAAACACAATCATGGCATTTTAAATTAAACCATAAAATAACCATGTACTTTTTCCTACCTGTAAATAAGTGGACTAGTGGTACACTAATACACCAGGAAAATGTCAACTTTGTATACAACATTGCATGAAAACATAATAAAAAAACATGAGTTCATTATAAATAAATAAAAATAAAATTGTTAACATTTATAGATGTAATAAAAAGTATATAAGTTAAAAAGTTGTCAATACCCTTTGATTCCTCTAAGTCACCCTTGTGATGATTAGTTTGGAAGAATATAATACATTTCAACCAATGAATAAACAATTACAACTATATATAAGCTAAAAAATAAACATGTAATTAATAATTAATTATAATGGGCATGGAATGCATTTCTTCCACCATTCTTTCATAACCCTTCCTTAGGGCATACTTTAATTCTTCCTCAATGGGCTCACTACTATAGTCGTTTATTCATATGCAATAAGATAAAACTATATTTAATATTCCCATATAGTAAGCTAGTATATTAGCATAATAAATGAGATTATATGGATAAACTTACAAAATGCCCTCTTCATGAACCTCCAAATTTGACCTTAAGCATGTGTAATTGTTAATTTTTTACATCCATTCATGCATGTACAAATACAAAAAGTTAATATCAAATAAGTTTATCAATGTCTACTAAATGACAACAAAAGTAGGTAATGGCACTACAAGACTACATTAAAGAAAGATAACAAGTTAAAAACATATCAAAATAAATAACTAAAGCATATCAAAATCAATAACTATAAGCATATATTTTTCATTACCTTTGTAGATTTTTCTTGTGGTGTCTCAAGGTCCACTCCTCATGCTTGTTTATCTTCAACAATTCTCTTAGCTTCTTCAAAACCGTTCAAGTTTTTTTTAAATACGACGATGCCAATGTCAAATGATTTTTAATAGTGTTTTTCTTCCTTAGTGATCATTGCAATGTTATGACTAAATTTGTTCAAAACCACATGAAATGAAGTCACCTATAAAATTCAATGAAAATGCATAATGAAACATAAAAGGTGAAGGACTATAAACATGAGTGAGTACATAGAAGACTAGTTTGAATATATTTCACCTACTATGATATCTCATACTACTGATACTTTCAGAGAATCTCTAGAGAGGCCATTTATGACTAAATTGTAAATTTGGGAACCTTCTATGTAGATATTGTAATTCTTTGTGCTTACTAGCACTACTTATTTTAATGATATTCTTTTAACTAATCCCTCACGATTATGTCAAAAATTTATTGGACAATTTACCACTACCAAATTTTAAAACCTTTCATTTAGAAATAACATGTATATCATCATTTTTTGTTGGCCTTGCATACTAAATTACTCACATAGGACAATTGTGTAAAGAGGGGTTGGTGCGGACCCAACCATTGCACTCTTTGTAAATAAGACTTAGAATCCATTTCTCACTTATTAATATTATGTCCATATCTAGCCCAGGTGATGAAGTTGATCAAGGAAAAGTTGGATGCCAAGTCTGCTTGGAACAAGGAAAGATTGGATGAAAGCCTCAAAGAGTGGTCCATGGACAAATATGTAAAGATTTATGAAATCCTCCTAAGTTTGTTTATCTCAAATATCTGGTGGGCTCATAATAGTGCCATGTTCAAGGACAAGCTCCTTTTGCTGGAAATAACAACACTAATTACTCTTAATTAGGCAGCAAAATTCAAGGAAGACCCTAAGAAAAAAATCCCTCGCAACCCAATTCTGCCCTATATTGACTTTGAAACTCCCTAGGGATAGTTCAATGGGGAAATTCAAGGGAACCCACCAAAGTGTGGTGTTGGTGTAGTGCTATATCTCAACCATACTCATTATATGTTTATTATATATGACCTAGGCCTAGGTTCAAAAAATAGGGTTGAGTTTATCTCCCTTTGGACCCTCCTTGAAACAGAAAAATCAAAGGACGTAAGGAAGCTTCAAGTTTTGGGTGGTTCAAATATGGTTATAGACTGGGCCAGGTAGAAAAATGAAGTCCAAGTCGTTAGAATGGCCCCTATTTTGAGAGATATTGATTCGAAGTGGCTTTTCAATCTTTTGAGTGGTTGTCCTTTCATCATGTATTAAGGGAACTAAATGACGAGGTTGATGAACTGTCAAATGAGGAATTTATCCTTCCCATTGGAGCCTTTGGGGTCTATGAATATATTGATGGAGAAGAGACCAAAGCAATGAAGTTTTTCTTATGAGATGGGTTTTAGCTATGGTTTTTTCATAAAATTTATGTCTTTGTTTCTGGAAGGGTAAATTTCTGAACAAGATATTTCATATGATATGTAATTAATAATGTAGGACAAAAGGACTACTCTGAAAGAGATGGATCTTGGATTTTTTGTACAGAAGTTGTAGTGGGCTTGGTAAAGGCCATAAGCTTTTGGTCTGTAACATGTATATTCCTCATGAATATAAAATATTTTTTTCTAAGGAAAAAAAAACATGTATATCATCATAATTGAATTCATTTTCGCTATCTTATGTTGATGAGACAGATCTTCATTTATGTTCATATTTGCATTAATTTAACTTTACGATTGTAATCAACATTTTTATCACAGTTAGACTAGGAATAGGCTAGGATTGCATCTGCATAATAGATTAGTAATGCATTAGAATTTAGAAGAATTCAAATGAAAATGTCTCCCTTTGGGGAGAAATATTTTCAATTGGTGGAAATCGGACCCACATACTAGAGGAAATACCAAATGAGAGAGGGTCTAATTGGGACTTGTTATAGGCAAATTATTCCCTTGTTGACGTAGGTCATTTTCACCCATCAACTCTATGTTTTTTCTCCAAGTGTGTCCTTCATCAAAAATAATATTTGTGTTGATTCATTGTCTGGCAAACTCCACAAACACCATGTATCTATTACTGGATGTTAGGAAGATCATCTACCAAATTCTCTCAAGCCAAATAAGAGAGGTAGATCAAGTTTATATTCCCATACCATTGATTTCTAATGCACTATTGGTTGTTAATGCATGATCCTTGTCCTATCCAATGCCAACTAGTCTGAAAAATACATCATCATCCACACCAAGAGAAATAGTCTTCTTGATCTCTTTGTCAACTATGTAGTCTTTTTTATTGTTAAATATGACATCTAAATGGGGGAAGTGACTCATAATCTAACCAACTGAGAATAGATTTAGTTCCACTCTTGGAACATAGTACACATTGATTTAAATCAATGCATTTTCTCCAAAGCAAATGTGCACATTCCATTTTCCTAATATCACGAACTCTTTCCCACTACTTAAAATCATTGAATCCTTAGAGGAACAAGCAATTTACTTTGTGAACCAATCATTATTGCTAGTGAAGTGTCATGGTACCCTTGAATCTATGTACCAAGTAGATGACTTGGGTTGATCTACTTGTCTCTTGGCCATGAATGCATATAAATTTTACTCCTCCTCCTCTATATTCTTTATGACATGAGAATTTTGTTGAGTCCCTTCATGGTTGATTTTCTAATCAACCAACCTATTTTTGTGGTGCTTTTTTATATAGCCCACCTTGCCACAGTAATGACCTGATGTTCTACAAACTCTTGGTTGCATATTCATTGTTTTATTAATCTTTATTATTTTCCCACTTTCCCTTGCCCTTGACATTGGTTGCAAAATCATATTGTGTACCCTCTACTTCATTATTTCCACTGAATTGTTTCTTCCGGCTATCCTAATATAATAAATTATTGCATAGTTTTTCAAACTTACGATCAACATTCATAATGGTGATATTCAGGGTCTCAATAAAGTGTTCAGAAGTACATGGTAAGATTTTTGGTGTGATTACAACCTTGTCCTTCTCTTACATTTTTTACAAATGGTAAATAACTATTCTTTTATATCCTTAATCTTGAGTAAATGTTCATGTAATGATGCACTCACATCCAGCATGATTGAAAATAACAATTTCTTCAAGAACACGGCTCTACCCTTATCTAAAGTCTTATGTAACTCTCGCATATGATTCCAAATCCTTGTTAAAGTCTCCTAATATGAACCTAAGGAGGGAATATATAGGGTTAAATTTACATGTAATGTGTAAATGCATATGTCATAGGGTCGGCCTAATCATAAAGAGGCCTGATCCAGGTGGATATTGGTGGCCACCCACCTATCCCAACTAGCTCCTCGTGTCTGTTTTTGTTCATCGTGTCCTTATGTTCTACTTTATAATTGTGAGTTATACACTTCTGGGGTTTTCTGAAGCCCCACACATTCTCCAGGTGGATACATGTGGCCTCTTGCCTAATCCAATTGGCTTATTTTGTATGTTTTCATGTCAGCACATCTTGTTGTACTTCCAGGGATTTTTGGGGGCCCTAAACATTGTTTTTTTGACTTGTCGTAGTTAGAATGTAGATGACGTCAGATTCTAATAGTGAAATGTGTATTTCTTTGAAATACCTTTCCAACGGGCTATCACGCGCCTAAAACGGAGGTCGTATGCAAAAGTTATGACCCTAGGAAGTTGAGGTACCAAATTACACCAACTTACCCATAAGGCCCACATGACTTTTGGCGTTTCACCTTCTAGGGTTAGGTTTTTGGATGTCTAGGGTTTTTGAATTCATGAGTAATATGAAAAGGGCCTCTGGACCCTCATTGTAATTTATTCTTCTCAGACGGATGCATGTAGCAACCACATCTCTTCTCAGAGATAGCTACCACCATTCGAGCAAGTTTCAGTTCTACAATTTTACAGTTTCAACCTATTTCATTATTTAATAGAAGATATTGTTCACTGGATATTTGTGTTATTATTCCTATATTTGTGTTTATTATATTCAGTCTCTTAATCAGTTCGTTTCACTCCTAAATCTGTATCAGTGGTATCAGAGTGGTCTGCTCTTCATTTATTTTTCTTTGTGCATGTCCCCGACAAGGTCTGGGTAAAAGAAGTTGGGACTCGAACCAATCGATCCATTACCAGATCGGTCGCACTGATACCAACAACAACCCATGGGAGATGAAAAGAAAGATGATGGAGCAAGAGATCCTATTAAAATGTTGCTCGAGGAATCCCTCACATGGAAAAGGAATGACATGATGGACAAATTCAAACAGATCCTTGACAGTTGCCCACGGGAGAAGCATCTTCATCAAGCGGCCATGCAACCCCCTTCAAGGTACAGGTAAATTTTGATATTTCATTATTTGAAGGACTGATAGATGCGGATGTTGTAGATAAATGGTTGAATCTACTCGAAGGATATTTTTCGGTCCACAATTTTTTCGATAGGGAAAATATCACTTTTGCACTCCTCAAGGTCGTTCCCCATGTTAAAGACTAGTGGGATATTTACTCTGAGAAAAGGGTTGTGGAGGAATATACAATTTTTGTGGTGACCCCTACATGGGATTCCTTTTGAGACGCCATCAAATAATATTACTAACCTATTGGAAGCTACGAGGACCAATACACCAGATGGACCACCCTACATCAAGAAAGGGACCAGACAGTACCAGACTTCACCAATATTTTCCATACCCTACACACCAAATTGGGTATCAAATATTTTGAGTGTCATCTGATGCTCAAATACCATGGTTGTTTGCATAGATATATTCAAACATAAATGGATTTCTTGTACATCGCCTCATTGGGCATGACTTATAGATACATTATCAATATCAAAAAGAAATTTAAGAAGAAATGGCGAGAGTTTGGATCTGCAAACCCCTCACAATCAAAGCAGGGAAAAGGCAACCGCAACCCATATAGCAAGGGACCAACTTGATATGGCCACCCTCAGGAAAATCTGTCCAAGACACAACACAAGAAGGGAAATGAGAAGATGAATAAGTACACAAGAAAATGGTGTGATTACCATAAAAGTCCTTGGCACAACATCGATGAATGTCGCTCTAAGAAGTCCCCTGTGGCCGAGCTGAAGGCTTCCGAGTTAGAGGTCGATTCTGATTCCGAGTCAAATCCTGAAGGAGGGAAGCATATTATTGATTTTGAACCCAATTCCATGGTCTCTACCACCAAAGTTCGGCCAAGCGAACCAGAAGAACTAGAGGAAGGGGAACACCTCTTTCACTTGCAGATGTGGATCATGGTGGCTCCGATTCATTTCATTTTCAATAGTAGTAGTCAGAGGAACCTAATTTCAGTAGAGGTCATCAAGTAGCTGGACCTGCCAATGAAATCACACCTACATCCCTACACCATCTGTTGGATTCGTCAAGGAAGATATCTTCATGTCATCCAACAATGTCGTATGCCCTATGACATCAAGACTTTCAAAGATGAGGTACTGTGTGATATTGATCCCCTTGAATTTTGTGATGTGCTGTTAGGACAACCATATTTGTGGAAGCATCATGTTGTGTATGAGTCTATACCCCACAATGTTATTATTACTTTGGGTAGACAATTGTACAATATCCCAGAGGTGGCACCACCTACTGTTATTTATTTAATCTCTGCTAAGCAATGCAGTAAGATCATTTCACAGACTGGGAAGTTCATCTTCTTTATGATCCATGCTCATAGTAAGTAGAAGGTTGTCACCACATCCATGGCCTATACACAATGCCTCTCTTTGCAGCATAAGCAAGTGGATGGGATCATGGAAGAAGATAGAGACATCTTTGCCTCACCTACAGGGGTACTAAAACACTGCCAAGTCAAGCATGCAATTGCTCTAACCCCTGGCGCACCTCTACCTAATGTAACAGTCTATTGGTGCTCGCTAATGGAGAATTATGAAATCAGGCATTAGATCCAAGAGCTTCTTCAAAAGGGGCAAATCAAACTCAACTCCTCCCCTTGCGGAAGCCCAATTGTACTGGTGAAAAATAAGTATGGGACTTGGCAACTCTGCATTGACTACAGAGCCTTAAACAAAATCATAGTCAGGAATCGCTACCTGATTCTCCAGATTGATGAACTTCTTGACCAACTCAAGGGGGTAAATTTCTTCAGCAAGATTGACCTGAAGTCTGACTACCACTAGTTTCCCATCGAATCAACTGATGTATGGAAGACAATCTTCAAGTCTAAAGAAGGTCTCTACAAATGGCTAGTCATGCCCTTTGACTTAACAAATGCACCAACCACTTTCATGAGGTTGATGGATGATGTATTGAGACCCTTCACCAATTCCTTTGTGGTAGTATATTTGGATGACATCCTCATCTTCAGCAGAATGTGGGAGGAGCACATGCAACATATTCAACAGGTTTTGAGCACTCTGCGACAGCACAAGATTTATGCCAACCTGGAAAAATGATCTTTTGGCATGAACAAGGTCCAATACCTAGGATACATTGTTGATGAGCATGGGGTATATGTTGATTCAGCTAAGATCCAAGTCATCCATGACTGGCCAGCCCCGACCACATTGACTGAGCTTCGAAACTTCTCGGGACTAGCCAATTTCTACCGATGGATCATGTTGGGATTCTCCCATATTGCATGGGCCCTCATCCAGGTGACCAAGGGTGGTGGTAGGGCCAAGTTCATGTGGGGGAAGGAGTTGCAACAAGAATTTGATGATCTAAGATATCATTTGTACTCAACCCCGATACTCTCCTTTCTCGATCTGCAACAACCATTCGATATTGAGACTGATGCATCTGACTATGCTATGGGCGCAGTTCTCACTCAGCACAAGCATCCTGTGGCATACCATAGTGAGACACTCTCCGATACTATCCAGAAATACCCCACCTATGAAAAGGAAATGTATTCCATTGTCTAATCTAGTTGTCAATGGAAACATTACATTATGGGGAAAGAGACGATCATACACACTGATCATAAGCCTCTTCAATTCATACAGACACGGGGGAAATTGCAGAACGACTTCCATAAGAAGTGGTCCACCTACCTGCAACAGTTCTATATCAACATCAAGTATAAGACATGGTTCTCCAATCGTGTCGCTGACTGCCTCAGTCGGCCTCCTGTGGCTGCACTCACCATTGTGCTCCATTCCTATGGACATGAAATGTCAGAGTGGCCCCAATTTTAGTAGCAAGAACCAAACTTCGCTACCACATATCAACTCTTGGGTACATGTGCCACTGTCACTGATTTTCACATTCATGACAGAATCTTATTGTTATTGGATAAATCTGTAAGTGCGGACACAAACCGATCTCCCTAGATCCACCTGGATCTAGAACAAAGCAAGACAGAACATGATGCTTTCCTTAAGTTTTAGATATTGAATTTACTAACTAAAGAGAGATGAGTGACATACCACTTAAATGTCGCTTCCTCTCGCCATCGCCATCCTAGTTTTGTTCCACCACTCATACAAGAATGATCCTGCAAAAGAACGCAACCAACCAAAGTGATGGTAATAGCATAAACTCAATATAAACCTATGTATGTGATCAAGGAATCATACAATAAAACACAACAAGCTTTATAGGAAAGAATCATATTACTATATCATATTAAATGTGAAGGAGAGATTACAACCATTGCCTTGATGTCGTAAGGTCCCTTCCAACTGTCCTTCATTCCTTACACACTTTTACTCCAAGAATTCTGAGAGCATAGATCTGATAATATTCACAATCTATCTTGACAAAGGAAAATATCAAAGCCACTCCAACCAAGATAATAATTCCAAGCCAACCAAAGCTAATAAGCTCAAGAACCAACAAAGCTAACCCAAGCTAACTTTCTCCATGAGAACTCCTCTCCTTTTGTAAGTTGAAAAGGATAAGGTGAGGAGGTTAGGATGATCCCACTAAATCATGAAAGCGAGTAAGATCCAAACCATTCGGATGCCACCTCACCATAGAAGTTTCTCCTTCTAGAAGATTCGAGAAAACACTCAATTTTCCCACGTGCAGGCATTCTAGCACCCTATCTATAGAGAAACTTGCGAACACCTCGCACCCTGGCTATAGTGCAACCTGCGAGAATGGTTCATTCTCGCACCCTGCCTATATAGCAACCTGCAGACTTCCTTTTTTATAAGGTTTTTACATAGGAAAATGCAACTTCTTTCCTTAGGAAAAGTTCTTCTCCCTTCTCTCTTTAGGAACTTAGGCCACTGACCCCTCTGAAGGCAACAAATAGGTTTACATCATTAACGATCATAGGGATGAAAAAAATAATGTGTAACAGAGAGCCCCCCAAAGTATGAAGTTAGAACAGAGTGATAGCTGAAATACTTTGTCGAGTGTGTGTAGGGAACCAGGAACAGTCGGTCGGAAACTTGGCAACAAACAAGGAAATACAGTACAATAATATATCATCACTGAGTTAGGCATTCCCATACTCAGAATAAAAATGACTCAAAGCATAAATGTTGACATGCGAAAATCCATGTCAAGTAAGACAGGTCATGGCCATGAAACATACACTGTGGATCCATGCCGATATGACTCAAATATGAACATAGCCACCAAAAATACACTATGGATCTATGTGTTAAAGACTCAAATTTGAACATAGGCACTAGACATACAATGTGGATCTATGCAACAGTACACTGAATATACTCCAACGCAACCTGGATCTGTCAGAAAATATCCAGGGTCTTCATCTCCACCACTCTATAGTACGAATCTAACCATGTGTATACATGTGTCGAAGTCGAACATGGTAGAAACCACTTGATTACCAGTCATTAGTGTATACCGTTAACAAGTGCGAGGGAAATCACCATTAATGTCAATGACTCCCAAGGTACATTAGTACAATCCAACGAATGTGAATAAATGAGTTGAAGTCGAACACTTGGTGGAATCTTCTGATCAAGGGTCAATTATGAAAACCCACTGTCGAAAGCGAGGAAACCTGCCATTGAGGCATGCAAGTTCCAAGGTACCATTTAGTTTCTAAGTCTAATTCCTGGATAATGAGTTGAATTCGACAGGAAAAAACTCGTCACAGGAGGGCCTTAATGTATCCCACATCAGTGACACGAAACAAGTAACAAGATTTGATGTAGATCAGAGTAACAAGTGATTCAGGATTGACTCAGGGATGGCCGATGCAATAGAAGGCTTAAAGACTGCAGAAATGGCCGACACAATAGAAGGCTTTTCGGGTTGAACATCTTTTTGAACATATTGACGACACAACAATTGTATTGGAAACACTGACTCAACAACAGGGATCACATACCCATTTGTAATCTTATAAAGGAGTTTGATCAGGAGACAAGTGGATTTTCCAACCTAGACACAAGGTGAGTGAAAGGGTGTCATGTTCAAAAGTGACTCTCCCACATAAAACAGGTTTAGACACAATTCTTTCCCAATTTTTTCCCCCACCATGTCTGGCGAGTACCTCTTTATTTTTACGCAAGCTTGAGGAGGATAACATATTCTTGTTAATTTAAGATCATCCTTTGGATGAGTCCCTCGGAGTATGTTTAATGAACCCTAGGAAGGAGTGGTTCGGTCCCATTTCGGGTCTTTCGATGTTTATTTAACGAGTCCAAAGAAAGAAAACTTATGGGTTTTTCATGTTTAGAGAGTCTGAAAAACACTTAAAGAAAACTCAGGTCCCATATGGGCCTTTCAATGTTTGTTTTATGAGTCCAAAGAAAGAAA
>ML801584.1:27272-62280 GCA_009831015.1 Picea engelmannii
TTCGCAGCCTAGCTATAGGGTGCAGTGCGAACATTAGTGGAGTTCGCAGGCTAGACACAGGTAGGGTGCGAACATCTCGCACTGGATTACACAGTAGGGTGCGAACTCAGATGATTCTCGCAGGCCACTAAAGGGTACAGTGCAAGAATGTCTGTAAAGACAAAATTTGGAAAAAGGACAAAAATTTTGAGTGAACTTTCAAATCCAGAGAGTCTTGATGGATCTCCCACAGACTTAGAGACCAAAAAACAAGCAATCAAAGCAAGGGAAACTAGACTAAATAGGAAACAATCTGTTCCCCACTGGAGTCACCAATTTTGTTATTAGATAAATCCGTAAGTGTGGACACAAACCGATCTCCCTAGATCCACCTGGATCTAGAACAAAGAAAGACAGAACATGACGCTTTCCTTAAGTTTTATATATTGAATTTACTAACTAAAGAGAGATGAGTGACATACCGTTTAAATGTCGCTTCCTCTCACCATCGCCATCCTAGCTCCATTCCATCACTCATACAAGAATGATCCTGCAAAAGAACGCAACCCACCAAAGTGATGGTAATAGCATAAACTCAATATAAACCTATGTATGTGATCAAGGAATCATACAATAAAACACAACAAGCTTTATAGGAAAGAATCATATTACTGTATCATATTAAATGTGAAAGAGAGATTACAACCATTGCCTTGATGTCGTAAGGTCCCTTCCAACTGTCCTTCATTCCTTACACACTTTCACTCCAAGAATTCTAAGAGCATAGATCTGATAATATTCACAATCTATCTTGACAAAGGCAAATCTCAAAGCCACTCCAACCAAGATAATAATTCCAAGCCAACCAAAGCTAATAAGCTCAAGAACCAATAAAGCTAACCCAAGCTAACTTTCTCCATGAGAACTCCTCTCCTTTTATAAGTTGAAAAGGATAAGGTGAGGAGGTTAGGATGATCCCACTAAATCATGAAAGTGAGTAAGATCCAAACCATTCAAATGCCACCTCACCATAGAAGTTTCTCCTTCTAGAAGATTCGAGAAAATGCTCATTTTTCGCACGTGCAGGCATTCTCGCACCCTAGCTATAGAGAAACCTGCGAACACCTCGCACCCTGGCTATAGTGAAACCTACGAGAATGGGTCATTCTCACACCCTATCTATATAGCAACCTGCGAACTTCCTTTTTTATAAGGCTTTTACATAGGAAAATGCAACTTCTTTCCTCAGGAAAAATTCTTCTCCCTTCTCTCTTTAGGAACTCAGGCCACTGACCCCTCTGAAGGCAACATATAGGTTTACATCATTAACGATCATAGGGATGAAGAAAATAATGTGTAACACTTATGCCATATGGTCCATATTTGTATTCCTACAAGAGAGTGTGCAAAGCTGATTTGGGAAGCCCACTACAGTCGGGTGGCAGGACATTTTGGCGTAGAGAAAAATTTGGTCTTTCTTCAGAAACATTTTTATTGGCAAAAACTTTGATAGGACGTTAGAAGTGTATCATATCCTGCACTTCCTACATCATTTCCAAGCCATCCATCAAGAAGCAAGGATTATACACCCCTCTTCCTATTCCCGAGAAGCCATGGGAATCCATATCAATGGATTACATGTCTGGTTTGTTGTCCACCAAGCACAAAAAATGACTGCATGTTTGTGGTTGTTGATCGGTTTTTGAAGATGGCCATCCTCACAGCCTGTAATAAGAATGTCACAATGGAAGATACTACCAAGATCTTCTTCGAACGAGTTTGGGTCCACTTTTGGATACCACAAACCATCATCTTCGACTGAGATAGCAGGTTCCTCGACACATTTTGGTCGAGTCTCTGGTCTCTGTTGGACACCAAGCTCACAAAATCCACTTTTTTCCACCCCCAAACCAATGTCCAAACCGAGGTCGTCAATCAGATGACTGTGCACATCCTACGCATGTAAAATTATAATCATCCTCGTACATGGGACGAGAGTCTCCCATATGTCCAACACAGTTACAACATGGCTCTCCATAGTTCCACCGGCCATAGCCCATTTCAGGTGGGTTTGGGATTCCAACCCTTGGGACCCATTGATGGTGCACTTCCTCTTTCCACCGCATAGACAGACTCTTCCCCTGATCATTTTGGGATTGACAAAGCCACTAGATTCATTGAGCGGATTCAACACATCCGCCAATAGGTCCAGAAGATTTTGTAGAAATCCAATGCTAAGTACAAGAAATAGCATGATCAACACAGGGTACTACACTAGTTTCAGGTTGGAAATAAATTTTGGTTGCATTTTCAGGAGCGTCTCACCAAGCCCCATCAGAAGCATCTCCCACTTCATTATGGGCCTTACATTATCACAAAGGCTATGGGTAGAAATTCTTTTGAGATCAACACTCCACCCTTCCTTGGTTTGCATTTAGTATTCAATGTGGACCTCCTTTGACCATATTTTCCACCGTTATTGGACATCTATGAGATTGTCAAACAACTGAAACCCATAGATCTCAACCCTGACTGCATGGAACAAGCATCCACCAATCATATAGTGGACAAACAGGTCAAGGGAACTCACGAGCAACAGATCCAACTTTATCGGGTTGTCAAGGTAGGGAAACTCCTACACCAAGGAAAGTGTCTCACCTAGGGCCAAATCCAATAGAATTTTCCTCACCTGATGGGGGAAATCAATGCAATGGAGACCATTTATTCCTAAGGGGGGAGGATTAATCTAGGTGGATATTGGTGGCCACCCACCTATTCCAACTCGCTCCTCATGTTCGTTTTTGTTCAGCACGTCCTTCTGTACTTCTTTATAATTGTGAGTTCTACACTTATGGGGATGTTTGAATCCCCATACATTCTCCAGGTGGATACGAGTGGCCTCTCACCTAATCCAACTGGCTTATTTTTTATGTTTTCATGTCAACACATCTTGTTGTACTTCCAGGTATGTTTTGGGGCCCTAAATGTTTTTTTGTTTATACTCGCCACAGTTAGACTCTAGATGGAGTCAGATTCTAAAGATGGAATGTGTAGTTCTCTGAAAGACCTTTCCAACAGGCTATCATGCACCTACAACGAAGGTTGTATGCAAAAGTTACGACCTTAGGAAGCTGAGGTACCAAATTATACCAACTTACCCATAGGGCCCACATGAATTTTGGTGTTTCACCTTCTAGGGTTAGATTTTTGGATGTCTAGGGTTTTTTCATTCTTGAGTAATATGAAAAGGGCCTATGGAGCCTCATTATAATCCATTATGCTCAGACTAATGCGTGTAGCATCCACATCTCTTCTCAGAGATAGCTACCACCATTCAAGCAAGTTTCAGTTCTGCAGTTTTACAGTTTCATCCTATTTCATTATTTAATAGAAGATATTCTTCACTGGATATTTGTGTTATTCTTCCTATCTCTATGTTTATTATATTTAGTCTGTTAATCAGTTCGTTCTGCTCCTAAATCCGGATCAGGGCCACATGTGCAATGTGTGAATATGTGTATATAGATATCATGTAGTTTTTATGGAGGATATGTAGTTTTTATGGATGACATGGAAATTGTGATCTATGAATGTATTTGGATATTTAGAAGAGGTTATCCAATTCTTTAAGGATTTATTGCGTAACTTATCTATCTTTTCTTTATTGGAGTTGTGCTCCACACTCACATTGGGTACATAGTGTGTAATTCTGGTTTATTATGATATATTAAGAATTTGTTTCATAACATTTGGTTTCAAAGTCCCATATATTCCCACCTTGGGATCGTATCATAGTACCCTCCAAAAAGATTTGTATTAAAGGATTTACATGTGATGAAATCAAGTAATATGAGTTTCTTGTGTTATTTCTTTCTTCTTTCCATTGATGTTGATCCATCCATCCAAAATCAATTCTTGTTGATCTTAATAATTGATGGTTGGTTGTTGCATAATCATTCTTTCCTTTTATTCAATGTATTTTTGTTTCATATTTTCAAATTTGTAGTGTTTGTTGGTCTCTGATAATAGCTTGTTAAAGAGTGGTTTTGTGATATTGTGTTCCATGAATATTGATAAGTATTCCATATTCTTCATTGATAATGATGATATGGATCTTCTTGTCTTCCTTGAAATATTTGTTGGTAATGAGGGTGTCGATGTAGCAGAAACGTTCGATAATTTACCCAATATATGAGATTAAATAAAATGTTTTATTGATAGAATGAATGATTGATATTTACAAAGAATGGGATCTGATTATAAATATAGTCTATGGGATGCCTCTTTGCCTCTTTAGGGAGAGGTGTGTATTTATGTTTATTTATTTATTAATTAATTATAAATGTTTACTATTATATTTTGTTATCCCTATCTTATTTGCCTCTTTGCCTCTTTGCCTCTTCAAAAATTATTTGTCCTCAAAGCAAGGATATTACTTTCAAAATATCCTCTAAGTCATTTGTCAGGATCATTGTGTTTTTTCATCATCTGGTAGAATTGTTGTAATGGCTGGATTTAATTTTACATCAATTTATTTTGATAAACTAAGACAATAATTTCATAACACAGTAATTTTATAACAGTAACTTCTATAACTCAAATTTTACTATGAATAATAAAAAAAAAATTCTAACATAATACAACAATGCATAAATTTTAGAGAAATACCTTAAGTCTGATGCTAATAATCCTTCCTATTGTCCACAGCTTGCTTCCTTCCCGCTTCTTTAGAACACTACCCAAAAACTGTCCTCCCTGCCGACTAGTTAGCTCCCTAGCCCCAGGATATCAATGGATATCCTGGCCCTCTGTGCCCAAAACCCCCAGCAACCCCTGGTGCACTGTGTCAATTCCACTCCAAATTTCACTCTGCCAATTCCCAGCTCTCTCCAAAATTCATCCCCAACTCCCTGTCGAATAATCCCCCCTCGTCCAACTCCTTTCCCCCCCTTATCCCTCCTTCACCGACTTCCCTTCATTTACTCCCTACCTAATATCTTATCCCATTTATTTAATGCTTCTTATCCTTTATTTAATGCTTCTTATCCTTTATTTAATGTTTCTTATCCTTTATTTAATGTTTGTTATCCCACTCATATACGTAAGTTTTAATAAATTAAATTATCAAGCCTATTAATTCTTTACTCACATAATTTAAGAGTTGATTAATAATTAAATAACCATTGACAATTATGAACAAATAATTAATGATAATTAATTTAGTTAATATTATATAGGAAACAATTATTGTTTGGATAACATCTTTAGGACAATCAGATTATCAATTTAATTATAATTAATAATCCTTTACATTTATTTAAGCAGGGTCGTTACAATTGTGTAGTCCAATACAAGAAAGACTAGAACCACAAGCTTCAAATGATTGAAAAAATACTCGCGATGCACCTCTACCTCATGGAGAACATTGTCTCTTAGCTTCTTGCAACTCATGCTGAGATTTGTTACACCCTTTCCAGAATTATCATACTTATGCCAATTATCAACAAAGTTGCTAGTCAATCTTTGGTATCTTCTACGGAAGTTGTTAGATCCTTTGACAAGCATATCTTTATATGAAAAGTATCGAGCATACTCATGCTATGGACCTAGGTTGAATGTGATGGTAATTTCCTAATAAAAACATGGTGTTGGTTGAAAAAATGAATGCCTTCTATAAGAATTTGTGTCTGTAAGCGATTATGCTTGTATTGAAGAATGCATATCCATAATTCCTAGGATCGAAATTTTCCAAAGTGTGAAAATACACTTTATTGACCTCAAATCATCAATCTAGGGGTAGATGATATTCTCCATTAACAAATAACTCTAAGATATATTTTCTGATATTTCCAAGATGAGGCCATAGTTTAATGAATGAATTCCTCTATTTCCCATAAATTTTAGCACCTTGTTCATCTTCTCCAAAATCGAGAAGATATCTATCTAATTTCTTGTCAAGAAGTCTCTCAAGAGAGACCTTTATTTTGAGGAGATCACCTTCTATCTAAATGAAACATTAGTCATTCATGAAGTATAACCATGTTAAAAATATTTCAACAATCTTGGCAGACCATTGGATCTCCTTATTATGAAGTTTCTTTTCTCGGTTTAGGGTTGTGGGAGGACATATGAAAGGTATGTGACATGCTAGTATTTTGTCCCACTATGGGATTTTATCATCGTATTCCCTAATTGAGACTCCAATATCCATACACAAAACTGCACATCCTCATCTCCAAAATTTCCCATTTCACTTCTAGAGATGAGGTGTCTCTTCAATATATAGTCCCTTGTAATTTTGACATGTGATGAGACTATGCTATAATTATCTTTGGTGGATAAGGTTATGGATAACATAGAAAACATATTCACAAACCCACCCTAGTTCACATCAGTTTCCTCATTTGAATTGTCAGTCCAAGCATTGTGATCCAAAATATATTTGCAGAACAAAATGAATACATATTATTATCAAAAGATGATTAACACGAAATAACAGATATACAGTAAAATTGGTTTCTATTCAATAAAGAAATAAGTTGAAACTATAAAATGCACCGAAAACAAGCTTGCTAGAATGGTGGTGGCTCATCTCTGAGAAGAGATGTGACAATTGCGCTCATTCGCAAGAATATCCTTACAATGACGCTCTGAAGGACATTTTACAATAAATAAGAATGTCAAAAACCCTAGACATCCAAAAAACCTATCCCTAGGAGATGAAGCACCAAAAGTCATGTGGGCCCCGTTTAGGTAAGTTAGTACATCAACTTCCTAGGGTCGTAACTTTTGCATACAATCTTTGTTTTAGGTGCATGATAGCCCATTGGAAACGTCTATACATGGACTACACATTTTTTTGCTATCTATCAAAGGTCATTCTGACTGTGGCGAGCCCTAAAAAAGATTGTTTAGGGCCTCAAAATAGCCCTGCAAGTCAGGGACCCAAAAACTAGGGAAAAACTGCCAAACTGGAAAACTACCAAAATGAGCCAATTGGAATAGATGGGAGGCCACCGAAATCCATCTGGATCAATACTCCCCCCTTAGGAAGCAATGTTCTCATTGCATTTATTTCCCCCATCAGATGAGGAAAATTCTGTTGAATTTGGTCTTGGGTGAGCCACTTGCCTTGGTGGAAGAGTTGCCCTGCTTTGACAATTCGATAAAGTTGGATCATTTGTTGACGATTTCCCTTGATCTGTTTCTTCACATTTTAATCATTGGATTCCTGTTGTATGCAGTTAGGTTTGAGCTCTGTTGGTGTCAGTTGTTATACTATCTCTGAGGTGTCTAATAATGGTGGGAAATACGGTCGAAGGATATTCACGTTGAACATTGGGTGCAAGCTAAGGAAAGGAGGAATGTTGAGCTAGAAATCATTATCACCCACAACCTTGGTGATGGTATAAAACCCATAATGGAGTGGGAAAATCTTACAATGGGGTACTATAAGGCACTCTTTCTACAAGTGCAACCAAAATTTGTTGCCCACCTAAAACTTATGTGGCACCGGGTGTTGGTCATGGAGTTGCTTGTACTTGTCATTAGACTTCTGTAGCATATCCTAAACCTGTTAGCAGATGTGTTGGATCCACTCAATAAATCGAGTGGCTTTGTCAACTTCAGTTGAATCAGGAGATGAGTCGGTCGAGGTGATCGCAATGGGTAGTGCAACATATACGGGACCCAATGGTTGGAATCCCAACTCTAATTGAAAGGGATTGTGGTCGGTTGAGCTATGCAGGGCTCGATTGTAGCTATGTTGAACATAGGGGAGACTCTCATCCCATCTGTGAGGGTGCTTGGAATTATACATGCACAGGATATGTAGGATCATTCAATTTATGGCCTTGGTTTGGCCATTTATTTGGGGGTGGAAGGTCATGGATTTGGTGAGTTTGGTGTCCAACAGTGACAAGAGGCTTGAATAGAATGTGATGAGAAATCAAATTTCTTGATCTGATACAATGGTTTGTGGGATTCCAAAATATACCTAGACTCATTCAAAGAAGATCTTGGCAGTGGCCTCTGTTGTGATGCTCTTCTTGCAGGTGACTAGAATCACCATCTTATAAAAGTGATCCACAACCACAAAAACATAGTCATTGTCGTGCTTGGTGGACGGGAGGCACGACATGTAGTCCATTGATATGGATTCCCATGGCCTGTTAGGAGTAGTAAGAGGGGTGTATAGACCATGTTTCTTAGTGGTCGGTTTGGCAATCATGCAGGAAGTGCAGGACCTGATATACTTGTTGACCTCATGTCAAAATTTCAGCCAGTAGAAATGTTTCTGCAACATTGCCACTATATTTTTTATTCTAAAACGTATTTCCACCCAACTATAGTGGGCTTCCTAGATCAAATTCAGTCGCTCGCTCGATGGAATGAAGATATGGCCCATATGACACAAACACCCGTCCTAAAGATGGAAATTAGCGACAATTGTGTTTATGCCCAACATTTGGTAGGTGGTGGTGAATTCTGGGTCTGTCTCATAGAGTTGGGGCCATCCAAAGGTCTCATGGCTGCAAGAGTCTAGAACCATGGTGAGTTCCACAACTGGAGGTCTGCTAAGGAAATCAGTGATGCGGTGGGTGCTTCCTGTTTTATACTTGATGTTGAGGTGGAATTTTTGTAAGTACGTGGACCACTTCTGATGGTAGTCATTATGTAATTTTCCTTGTGTCTGCATGAAATGTAGTGTCTTATGATCAATATGGATGACTATCTCCTTCCCAAGAATGTAATGTCTCCACTAGCGGCAGGATTGCACAATGGGGTACATTTATTTGTCATAATTGGGGTACTTACAGACAAAATCTGATAGTGTCTCACTATTATAGCCCATGAGGTGGTTGTGCTGAGTGAGAAATATGCCCACATAGTTGGAATCATCTATCTTGATCTCAAAGGGATGATGCAGGTCTGGTAGTGAGAGTGCTAGGGATGAGCACAAGCGCTGCTTCAAATCATCGAACGCTTGTTGTTGGGACCAACCCCACACAAATTTTACCTTACCACCACCCTTGGTTAGTTGGCTGAGGGCCCATGCAATATGGGAGAATCCCAACACGAATTTGCGGTAGAAATTGGCAAGGACCAAGAAGCTTTGAAGTTTAGTGAGTGTGGTTAGGGTTGGCCAGTCACGGATGACTTGTATTTTGGATGGATCCAAATGTACGCCATGATGATCAATGATGTAGCCCAAGTAATCAACCCTGCCCATGTCGAAGGAGCATTTTTCCAAGTTGGCATAGAGTTGGTACTGCCACAGGGTGTGCAGAGCCTATTAAATATGTTGCAAGTGTTCTGCCCAAGTCTTGACATAAATGAGGATGTCATCCAGATACACCACTACAAAAGTATTGGTGAATGGTTGTATGATATCATCCATCATCCTCATGAAAGTGGTTGGAGAATTTTTCAAACCAAAGGGTATGACCAACCATTAAAAAAGACCTTCCTTTGACTTGAAGGAAGTCTTCCATACATCTGTTTGTTCTATCGGGACCTAGTGGTAGCTATACTTTAGATCAATCTTACTGAAGTATTTGGCCGCTGTGAGCTGATCAAGGAGGTCATTGATTTGGAGAATTGGGTATCAGTTTCTGAATGTGATTTTATTCAAGGCCCGGTAATCAATGCAGAGTCACCAGATTCCATCTTTCTCCTGTACCAACACGATTGGGCTCCCACAAGGTGATGATTTGGGACATATTTTCCCCTTGTGGATCAGTTCTTGGATCTGTCACTTGATATCCTCATTCTCTGACAAAGAGTGGTGGTAGACTGGCCCATTGGGTAGTGGCATGTTGGGGGTCAGATCGATGAGGTGCTTGACCTGATAGTGCGAAGGTACCCCGATAGGTGAGGAGAAGATATTTGAGTATTGTTCCATGACCTTATCCACTTTCTTCTACTGTGTGGAGAGGTCAACCACGAAGACCCTAGATGCGGCTGTGATCTTTCTCTCACTCTAAGAGTGAATCACGAAGAAGACAAACTTCACTGTATGAGAGATGACCTTTCTGCATTGCTTGGTAGATATCAAGGAAATAACACAGAGTGGGACTGCCTCGGGTTTTGTGTAGAATTTCTTGTTCAATGTAATAATAACACTACGAGGCCTAAACTCATATACATCA
The DNA here is from genome assembly GCA_009831015.1 of Picea engelmannii. Lineage (NCBI taxonomy): Eukaryota > Viridiplantae > Streptophyta > Pinopsida > Pinales > Pinaceae > Picea > Picea engelmannii. The sequence goes on from ML801584.1 coordinate 37,403, forward strand.
TGATGTTTCCATAAATATGGTTGGCCCAAAATAAAATTACAAAATTTGAGAGGGGAAACATCACACAATACCTCTTCCTTGAAGAGCTTGATGTCGTATGACAGGCGACATTGTTGGCTGACGTGAATTTCGCTTCCTTGGTGGAGCCATCTGATGGTGTAGGGTTGTGGGTGCGGCATTGTCGGCAGGGCGAGTTGCTTGAAATTATATGTTGATATGAGGTTCTTCTAGCTACCTCTATCAACGATAAAGTGCAGCGGGGTACCCTTCACCCACATCTATGAATGAAAACAGTGCTTACCTTCCTCTGGCTCATCTGGTTCATCGGGATGGAGCTTGGTGGTAGCAACAGTAGCACTGGGTTCTGTTTCTATCATTCATCTTCCCCTTTCTAGTTCTAACTTAGATTCAGAACCCGCATCTGATTCAGAGGCTTTCACCTTATCCACCAATGACTACTTTGAGCTGCAATCAACAGTGTTATGCTAGGGGCTCTTATGGAAGTCACAACACTTCCTAGTATCTTTCTTTGTCTTTCCGGTGTCCTTCTTTGCTTGCAGCCTGAACTGGTTTTCTTGAGGTTGTCCTTCTTTTCTTTGTCCTTTGTTCTATGGGTTGGGCTTCCCTTTCCTGGATTTTGTTGTGAGGGGTTCCCAGGCCCAAATTGCGGCGTCTTTTGTTTGAGCTTCTACTTAATTTTGATGGCATATCGGTAGGCCACACCAAAGGATGAGATGTCCATAAAATCCATTTCATCCTGGATGTATCTACATAGACCGTCGTGATACTTGAGCACCAGATGTCACTCATAATATTTGATACCCAGTTTGGTGGGCAAGGTATGGATGATATTTGTGAACTCGAGCACCGCTTGGTCTCTTTCCTACCGCAGTGTGGTCCATTTTGTGTACAGGTCATCATAACTTCCAACAGGGTGGTATTGTTCCTTAATAGAATCCCTAAAGGACTCCCAAGTGACTGTGGCTATAAATAATGAGGGTTCATTTGTTTCCTTTTTCTCATAGAAATTTTCCCACCAATATTTGACATGGGGGACGACTTTGAGGATCGCAAAAGTAATTTTTTCTCTATTCGAGAAGTTATGCATAGAGAAATACTGTTCTAGTAGATTCAACCATTTTTCTACCATATCTGCGTCTATCTGACCTTCAAATATAGGAATATCGAATTTGATTTGTACCTTGAAGGGGGAGACAACTCCATTTGAGGAAGATGTGTCACCTGTTGGTAGCCGCCGAAGGATTTGTGCAAAATTATCCATCATCGCGTTCCTCTATGACATGAGGGCTTCCTCGAGCAAAATTTTAAAGGGATCTCCTGTCCCTTCATATTTCTTTTCTTCTTCCATGAGAGGTTGTTTGGGCACGCAAGAGATTTTTTTCTCAAGATAAAAAAGCTTGAGACCCAATTCTTTGTACCCTAACCTCATTGGGGACATGCATTAAGAACGACAAGGAGAAGACCGCTCTGATACCAATGATCCAAAATATATTTGCAGAATAAAATGAATACAAATTGTTATCAAAAGATACTTAACATAGAATAACATATATACAATAAAATTGGTTTCTATTCAATAAGGAAATAAGTTGAAACTGTAAAATGTAGTGGAAACAAGCTTGTTAGAATGGTGGCATCTTATCTCTGAGAAGAGATGTGATGGTTGAGCTCATTCGCAAGAATATCCTTACAACGAGGCTCTAAAAGAATTTTTACAATAAACAAGAATGTCAAAATCCCTATACATCCAAAAAACCTAACCCTAGGAGATGAAGTGCCAAAAGTCATGTGGGCCCCATTTGGCTAAGTTAGTACATCAACTTCCTGGGGTCGTAAGTTTTGCATACGATCTTCGTTTTAGGTGCACGATAGCCTATTGGAAAGGTCTATACGAGGAATACACATTTTTTTTCTATCTATCAATGGTCATTTTCATTATGGCGAGCCTTAAAAAAACGTTGTTTAGGGCTTCAAAACGGCCCCGCAAGTCAGTGACCCGAAAACTAAGGAAAAAATTGCCAAACTAGAAAACTGCAAAAATGAGCTAGTTGGAATAGCTGGGAGGCCACCGAAATCCATATGGATCAGATTGGGTGGGAATCATAACTCCATAGGATGATTATTCTATTAACATGAAGCTCAATAAATACACAAATATGCAACTATTGGTATTCTCCAACATATGATTCTTTCTATCACCTAGGATGTTTCATATGTACATTATTGTTACAAGTAATGAAACCAAAAAGGATTATGTGTCAAACATTCCCCCCTTTAATATAAATGGGTGTGTGTGAGTCCAAGCATCATTCTGAGCTTCCCAATTTTTTCTCTTCCAAGCGCTTTGGTGAATATGTTTGCAATTTTCTCATTTGTGGAACAATGTCTTAAGTGAATAGTCTTGGCCTCTACATCATATCAAATAAGGCGATACTTTGTGTTGATGTTCTTGGTTCGATCATGGAATCTAGGATTCTTGGTCAACTTTATTGCATAAGTATTTTCAACTAGAAGAGGAGTAGAATTCACTTTTTTCTCTTGCAAATATTCAAGTATTTTCCTGAGCCAGACAATCTCCTATGTCGCTTCTGCAACTGCCTTATATTTTTCCTTTGTTGTGGAATATGTTGGAACTGATTATTTGTGTGATATCCAGGAGACAGTTGTTGATCCAGACTCATAGGATATCCTGGATTTGATACTCCATTTTCCTTATCCCCATCAAAGTCTGAATCAGAATATTCGATTAGGTTGAATTCATCCACCTTAGAGTACCTGAGTCCAAAATCTTGAGTTCCTATCAAGTATTTAAGAACTCTTTTTGAAGCAGACCAATGTCCTTCACAAGTCTTTTGTATGAACCTAGAAAGGATCCCAACAACAAATGAAATGTGTATTTTGGTGGTAGTAAGATAGATAAGACTTCCCACAATCTGTCTATACTTGGTTGCATCCTCAAATGCATTCCCTTCTTTTGATGTTAGTTTCAAATTTTGTTCCATTGGAGTAGATACATGATTTCACTCAACCATGCCAAACTTGTTCAACAGTTCTCCAATGTAGTTATTCTAGAGGATGAATATGTACTTTGGATTTTGTATCACTTCAATTCCCAAACAATAGTAAAGATGTCCCAAATCTGTCATCTCAAACCTCTTTATTCAAATCTTTATTTATGAATGCAATGCAGTTCTCATTGTTCCATGTTGTGAATAGATCATCTACATATACTACAAGATATACAACAATTTTTCCAACTTCCTTGAAAAACAAAGTTGCGTCATCAAGATTGAAATGCTTGAAATTTAATTTCATAAGATGCTTGGTTAACTTTTCATACCATGATCACGGTGCTTGTTTCAATCCATATAAGGATTTGATGATCTTGCATACCATATGTTCTTGTCCCTTCACAAAAAATCCTTCTGGTTGAGACATGAACACATTCTCTTTCAAGTCTCCATTCAAGAAGGTAGTATTCACATCCATTTGATGAATTTTCTATCCATTTTGTGATGCCATGGAAAATAGAGTGCAAAAGGTAGCCCATTTTTTCGTGGGGGAAAAAATCTCCTCATAATAAACACCTTCTTTCTGTGAAAATATTTTTTCCACGAGTCTTTATTTATGATTTTCAAGTGAGCCATTTGATCTGTACGTGTTCTTGAATACCCACTTGCAACCAATTGGTTTGGTTCCATATGGAGGATCCACCAACCTCCAAGTTCCATTCTTGATAAGAGAATCATATTCCTTATGCATGGCTTATTTCCATTCATTATGAGAAGCAACTTATTTAAAGGAAGTTGGTTCAAGGTTAGTAGATAAATTCAACTCACAATCATATGAAACATCCATATCATCTACATCACCTGAGTTTGAATTATCTAGATTACATCCATCTTGTTTTGAGGACATTTTGGTTCTTGTCTTTCCAACCCCATTAGGATGAACACTTTCAAGTGTTTTAGTGAGCCATTTTTGTGGACCTTTCTGAGATGCTCCACATTTCTCAGCTAATTGAGATGGTGTTGAGTTCTAATCAAGCCTAATCTTTTCAATGTTCTCAATCACATCATCCAGTTTTGATGACATGGTAGAAAATTCTTCATGAGGGGAAGATGGTGCTTCATAAGGATAGTCTATAGATTGACCCAAGATAGGGATCCCCCTTTAAAGATGTGGAATCTCATCATAAAATTCATGATATGTCTTTACACGAGTGAATCTGTGCAAATGATCAAGCTGCCTCTCAACAGTTTCATATTTCTTGGTGGATTCAAGAAATTCATCCTTTCTAGAGATGTGATCTTTCTTGGTGGATTCAAGAAAGATCACATCTTTGGAAAGGATGAATTTCTTGTTTGTATCATCATAAATATGATACCACTTGGTGGTGTTTGAGTACCCCAAGAAGATGCACTATTGACTCCTTGCATCAATCTTGCTTCTTTTCTCCTTAGGAATCAAGGCATAACAGGTGGAACCAAAGACCCTAAGATGCCTCACTGAAGGAATATGGTGATACCACATTTCATATGGAGTCTTGTTTTTTATAGCATGAGATGGAAACTTGTTTTTGACATAAACTGCACCTAGAATTGCATCATCTCAAAACATCAATTTAACATTATTGAAAAACATCATGGAACAAACCATATTTAGGAGTGTCTTTTTCATTCATTCAACTACATCGTTTTGTTGAGGATTGCATGGAACTGTTTTTTGATTTTTTATCCCATGTTGGCGAAGGTAACTTTAAAATTCATTAGATGCATATTCTCTTCCATTATCAGTGCAAAGAGAGAAAATATGAGACTAAGCTTTATTTTGAATCCATACATGAAAATTTTTAAATGTTTCAAAAGCTTGAGATTTATCTTTTAGCAAGTACACCCAACACATCATGGTGTGATCATCAATAAAGGGAATTATATATTTGCTTACATTTGCAGAAGGAACAAGCATAGGGACGCACAAATCATAATGAATCAGTTCAATTTTTCTACATGTTATGGAATTAGAATCATGAATGGTTGTTTTCTATGCTTTCCAAGGATACAAGTATCACGTTGTTTCAGTTTTCTAGGAATAATAGGCAGACCAGAAACACCTTTGTTTCTCAATAGATGAAGACTCTCATAATTGATATGACCAAATCTAGCATGCCATAAAAGACTATATGAAATTGTACCTTCACTTTGATTAGAGAGGTATGCAACATTATGTGTATGGGAAGATGTCACATTCAATTTCAGTAGTCTTCCATCTTCCATTTTGGTCATAAAAAGCATGTTATCATAACATTTTTGTATTTTTTCTTTACCATCGATCATATGAAGAGAGTGGTCTTGTTTTTTGAATCATGTGCACAATGGATAGAAAGCTCCTTTTCATCTAGAGAATTTAGAGTACATTGTGCAAAAGAAAATTTGGGAGTCTAGGAAACTTAAGCATGATGGTGCCCATTCCAGAGGGTTTGAGGTTGGACTTGTCTGCAAAATACACTATGTCATCTACATTGTCATTGAAGTCTTCAAAAATTCTCTTAAAAATTTCATATGAGAGGTTGCACCTGCATCAAGAAGCCATGCATCTTTCTAAGGACTATATGCAGTGTTCAATAAGTCTTTTGTTACTCATATATTGTAGTGAGAAACAATGTAAAATGTAATGGGCATATTCAGGTGGATTACCTTTTTCTAGTTTTGTAGATTTACCTTTGTCCTATTTCTTATTATTTATGTCTTATTTGATCTTGTCCCATGGAATTCTACAGTTATCTACTTCATGTGACCCATTCTTTTTGCAATGGGTACAGTGAAGATTGGATCTGTCACCTTGGTTATGTCTACCCCCCTACCTCTAAAACTCTTTATTCCACATCCATGTCCTCTTCCACTACTTTATTATATGGAAGAATCATGTTGTTTACTCTTGTGTTTCTGAGAAAGGTAAACAATTTCGCCAGTTGAAGAAGCTAGCTTCTTTCCAAAGGCTTTCTCATGATCTGCAACTTTCTTCACTAGATTTTCAAATGTCATGCATTTCATTTGATCACTTGCTCGCAGTGATTCAAGATAATGATAATATGTAGGGTAGAGGGCCTTAATGAAGGTCATGAGAGGGAGATCAATATTTTATTTGGTATCTTCAATGTCATGCATTATGGTTGTGATTTTTGAATCTAAATCCATAGGGTCATCGTTCTTCAACTCTAGGTTGAAGAGCTTCAACATTAGTTGTATGAGTTCAAGCTCAGAATGTGTGTCATAAAATTCATTTAATATTTTCAAGGCACCATAGGAATCACCAATGGAATAAATATGATGGCTCACCTCCTCACTTATTTTCATGAAGATTACTGCATATTCCTTCTGGTCTTTGTCTTCCCTTATTTCATGTTCCTTGTTTGTGGTCAGAATAACTAGTTTTCTACGAGGTAGGCTACACTTTGTCTTTAATACTGAGGCTTCTTCTTCAATGATTTTTTTGTCCTATGGGACTGCTACTACTTCACAAATTAATTTCCATGGGTCATTGAATATTAGTGTGCTCTTGATCTTCCTATACCATTCTTTATCATTCTCCTTGCCTGTCAAAAACACACCGACAATGCATATGAGAGAATGCATTGTATTCTTCCTTCACGGACATGTTAATATAATGAAGCTACATTAGTAAAAAAATTATTGTCACTTCACCAAGAAATGATTGAAATGAAGGGTTGCTCACTTAGGTTTAAGAAAAGTACACTCGAAACCTTACAAAGGAAGGGACTGACATCACTCCAACTGAAGGGAAATCACAAAAAAGTACACAAAGCAGTGAATGGCCATGAATGAATGAAGATATTTGACTAAATGAGAAAGAAACAAATGAATGTATACACCCTAAATTCAAAAAGTCATGTCTCCTATCATAGCATGGTATCTCCTATCGCAACTTCATAGAATTAATATGTATATCCATTTAGGGGTGTAGACCATGTGATATATATGTGTGGAGGTATTGTTGAGTAGTCAACACACCCTAAAAGAATTTGTGAAATTTATTTCTTTTGGGTACCACTTTTCATTTTTTTTGAATCAGAGTCTATGTCATGAATGAATGGATTTTTTTTATTTTTGAGCCTTATCATCAACCATATTTTGTTTTGTTTAAAACTATTGATAGATTCAAATTTTCTAAGTAACATTGCGTGAAAGGCCCAAAATGTGCACGATTTAAAACTTTTTCCAACGATCATCGATCGATGAATTTTGGTCTATAATATAGTCTTTTAACATCACTGATATGTTTTTGGCATTGAAGAAATTCGAGAGGTAAATCGCAAACGGGAACGACCGCCATCGCCAGTATATCTTTGGTGTCGGCAGAATTCGAGAAACGAAATTGCGAAAACATTAAATTTAGCAGTTCGTTGATCTCCGATACATATTCAACATTGACAACATAGTGCAAGGTAGTTAGGGACACATGTATAAATAAAATGACCGATGCCGAGGAACTGTTTTCTCATGAAGAAGTCAAAATCAACCGCCACATCTCTCTGCCACATAAATAGTCCATACGACTTAGTCTTTCCCCGCATCATCTTTATGTTCCCATTTCATAGTCATACCTCCAGGTAAGCATTTCCATGTCAGCACTGTACGAAATTTTCGGTCAACATCGAATATTTATCCTTAAGGTATTAGTGAACAATTTTTAAGAAAAGTGTCGATGCTAATTCACTCATTTACTATCGACAGACTGATAGGTCACCATACGCCAGGGATTTTCATCGAACCTTCTACATTCTACATCAGCAATCCTAGCCACTCTGCACTATGGTACCATTTGAATACCTTGATATTGTCCCCTGACGTCGATCATGCTAGTTTTGAAAATACGAGAAGGATAGATAGTATGATGGGACACTGTCAACAGAAGTAGGATCGAATTTTGTGATTTGATAGGCCAATTAATGTTTCGTGAAACCCACATTATTAACCCACACACTGACCAAACAGTAAAAGTTTGAATCCACTGACGAACTGCGAAATAACCCGTCATGCACCACCAGCCTGCGTTGCATTTAATCCCAAGTATGGTTCAGATTCTATGATGGATTGTACAGAATGTATTTTACACCCTTGAATTTAAGAACTGATGCGATAAGGTAAGTATTCTCTCGGTTTAAATTTAGAAGGAAATATTTGAACGCGGTATTCTATGCACAAATTGCTTATCTCTCAGAGTAGACGAAGGAGTGAGGGGGCACGTCAAAGAGTTTACAGCCTCATCTCTAAATATGAGTACCAGTAAAACAAGGTTAATCTTGTGCAAGGAAGAGGTATGCATTGTCTGTATCATTTATACACTTACAATTTCGTCAATAGTACTTGTAAAGCCTGGCCACTCACTCTGGTTGCTTGAAGGAAAAATCCTCCAAGAAATCTAATAGCTGGGCACTCACTAATAGCGCCCAAACTGAAAGAACCATAGGTTGGTGAAGGGTACACACCAGGCACTACAAGGGAACTTAATTTTGTCTCAAAGAAAAAATAGGTTATTTGCACATCCACCAAGAAGCAGTTTACCCAACCTTCAACGTTCAGTGACACAAAGGCAAGAACATGGTCTAAAGTGGTTCTCCCTCATTGGAGAGACCTGTACAACAAGATCAGTTAAGGGGATTACCTTGATTTCACACCTCAAAATAATCCAGACGTTCGAATATTGGATGATGAAATGTTCCCAAACATCAGAAGGTCAAATTTTCATAGGGTGGCTAGCTAGACCTCAGTTCTGCCCTGCATCGAAACCTTGGGGTGGATAATTGACCATGCAGACATGGTGAAGTTCACTATCAACAACGAGGAAGGATGATGGGTTGGTGTTTTCCTTCCAGTGGAGGTTCAAAAGTATTACAAACTTAGAGACCCGGAGGAAAGGATAAACACAGACTTCATGGTCAAGTTTTATGAGTTTCATGATACAGTTCGATTGCTAGCCTTGTGGTGGAAAGAGGAAAAAAATTCACAAACATGAGAATCAGCTGGTACAACACAGTTAATCTTTGAGAGCCTTACATGTATCTAATGTCATTGATTTGTCGGATATACAGAGAAAAGGATTGCTCCAAATTTTCAAAGGCGTGGATGCCCTTGGTATACACTGTGGTGATATCTGAGAGAAGTTTCAATTGGGGATCCATTATCTCCAAGAAGCTAATTATTAATATTTCACTGGCTCAGACATCAAAGGAAGGAGAGGTTCTGACCTTCTAAATGGCATCCTACTTGCTAGATGTAATCTACACAAGGAACATTTTTGCAGGTATGAATTCAAGCTGGCATATTTTTGAATTACTTGTACATGTGTATTTTAGAATATTATGGGAAAATAGATACAAGATATCATATGCCTTGATATGTGATGAGTTCGTAGCTAGGGTATACTTCATCATTTTTAGAAAGGAGTGCCCTCATCTTTCAGTGGCGAAAAGAATATGATAGCTAAGGTAGGCCACTGGTACTTTGAAGAAGATAGAACCTACATCAGAGTGTTCGGAGCTACCGGCGCACCCCACCTACTCCCTGTTCATGTCCCAGATTGTCTCATATTGGGAGAGATCTGCTACCAAACTATCTTGCAAGGCTATAACGCCTCCCTGGTCAAAGACAAGAAGAGAGATTTCATTCCATATGGTTTCCACATAGGATTTTATATGGTTAGAGACACTTCACATGACAAACAATAAGGGTTGAATCATCTCGAGTACTGATTTCACACAGGCCACTTTCGCAAGCATGATCCCAATGGTTTATTTCCCCAACATGCGGTGCAGGTATCCTCCTATTGGTCGCATACTCATGATAGTTTGGAAGATGAAATCTTCACTAAGGGTTCCCAAGATTGGGAGGAAGTACTCCAGAGAAGGGATAAAACGAATATGACTAAATTCAAAGCGATGACCATGGATGAACAGGTTGAGAAAATAGAGTAGACAAATCAAGAAGCTCTCAGGGTAAGAGACGAAAAACATAGGAGTAGAAGAAGTAAAGGCATGAAGGAGGGGGATATTGTTACTGGAAGAAGCCCAAAGAGATATAAAAAGGTCAAAATAAAATCCCCTACTTAACCCTTTGATAGAACCCTTGAGGATTACCCTGACCAGCACAAGCAATCACAGAGAAGAGATAGATGACTCTGAGAAAACTCCCCCAAAGGAAACCACCGATCAAGAAAAACCCAACTCTGTTTTCCCACAAGAAGGATCGTCAGTGACCACTAAATCTCAATGGAGGATAACAAGAGCATCAAGAGGGAAGGGTGTGCCCAATGTCCTCATAGAATTAATTACCATATATGACAATGACGAAAGTTCATAGGTCTCGCGCATAACACTGGTACCAATCATAGAATAGGAAGAACCAGGGAAACATCTACTCCAACTTCTGACGCTTTGATCCAAAATCCCCAGGAAGGAAACCATGAGGCTAGAAGTACTCTGGACACTGAATTTTTCGACCAAGAGGAAACACAACAACCAAAAATCAACATTTCAACAAACAACCCCCCAGGTAAGGTTGATTATTTTCCTATCTCCCCAGCTAGGACAAAGAATCCATCAGTCGATGAGGACTAGCAGGAGGCCAAGTCACCAAATCATACAAAAACCTCCCCTCCTAAGGAATTACAAGAACTGATCATAGAAAATTTGTACATGGTAGGAATCATAGGCAACACTTTGACCTGGGGAGATCAATAGATTCCTGAACCAATAGATGAAATTGTCAAACTACAGGCAATCGCTTATGATAGAAAAATGAAGGTTGTGATGAGAATAATGAAGAAGTTGTTCGATACCGAAAATGCACACTTCTCATCACCACAGAGAAGATGTTTTTCAATACCTAAAATGATAAGATGACTGAGTTGATCAAAGCAATTATGGATATAACTGATGCTACTTTGGATAGGGAAAGAACTGATGAAAAGGATATAGCCACCATGAAGAAAGAGTTGGACCATCTGCACCATCAAGCAGAGTATTACTAGAATTAAACATAGGCAGTAGTACACATGAAGAGTGAGTTCCGAGAAATGTATGCGCAATTCACAAGTGAAAGGAATCTCTTCACCTCTTACATAGACGATTTCCAAGAAGATACCCTCATGGGACTAGAAACATGTAAGGATGTACAAGGATGGTATGAGAAGGCACATCAGGCCTTAGAGCATATCAACTAAATCAACAAAGTGCAGAAAGGTCAAGACACAGAAGAGCATGGACTCTGAGTGTTGATGTATAACAACATCTCCCGAAATAGGAAAGAAACTAAATATTGGGTAAGTATGGTCCAGGAACCTCAGCGAAATATACAGGAAATATGGGGAGAGTATGAGTAAAGTTGGGAGAAAATAAATCGGGAGATTAAAAGCATTGACCTACCAGAGTTTGGTCCACCAGAGGATTTCTCTGATTTGCATGACATAGTCAAGCAAAATATAGAGCAAGACTCAGCATGGGAAGCAAAGATTTCAAAATTTTCAAGAATGACTCCAGCTCAAGTAAATAAGTTCATGGAACACCTGATCAAAGATCTCGCAGTCCTATAATGCTTAAGTGTCAAGATAATCAAGTATAATGAATGGGAAGTGGAGATAAAAGAGGTCTTCTTCGCTTCGATGGATCAACACAGGTTTCCATATGCAAACACATGTGAAGATATCTTTGTCAAGTGGTCAGAGTATGAGAAGAACCATCCACTACAGTGAAACTACTAAACGAGCAAAAGAGAACAAATAGATAAATCTTCCACGTGGCGTTTTCTTAATTTAACACAACTCTAATAGCCATTTTTAGTTTAGTTATTTTTTATTATAAATAAAGGGATCGACCAAGGACCAGGGGGTCGATGGTTTTTGGAGAGAAAGACTTTTCTGAAAATTTTGTAATAGAACTATTTATGTGCAAGTTTATTTTAATTAATAAGTTATGTTTGGAACCAAAGATACTTCTATCATATAAGGCATGAATGTGTTTAGACCAAGGAGGATTATCTCAATCTTCGGATTCAATATTTGTTGCTTTGTTGAGTAAGAGTTGTTGCACCTGTATTTAAAGTTATATTATAATGTTGTAACAATTCTTTTATTCTAATTGGTGACCAGTAATCGATTATGTTAACCTATGATTGATAATAGAGCATTGGTAATTACTTTTCTTGAACTAGATTCTTGTCACATGTATGCTTTCTTTTCTGAAATTGTTATCTCAGATAATGTTGAATGTCCACTAATTAAAATGGTATTAATTTCAGTTTGAATTTGTTTATATATTCTTCGTTTGCATGCTAGGGTATAAAGGTTATCCTAAACCCGACCTTCCCCAAAAACACATAGTTATCTTCTCTATGTCATCTAATTTAGAGTTTTATCTTTATTTTTTGTTATAACATCAGAAAATAACCAAAAAGAGAATTTCCTAGCCTGAGGAGAAGTCTTGACAGAAAATACATATATTTCAATCACCATTAAATCCCATCGATAAACCCAGCTAGATCACGAATCTGGAGAACCTTACCACTCATAAAACACTTACAAGTCTAATTGGGCCTCTTAGGCGGGTTTGGTTCCTGTTGTTGAGTTAAAGGAATATCAGACCTCTCAACAGGTACCAACAATAGTCTTCTCACTCAATTAAAAACTTTATAACCTGAAGATGAAACCAAGAAAATGTTGGTACCTTCACCCAAAACGTTTTAGGGGAGTGCCAAAACTTGGGACTAGCATCTAGTATGCAACAAATTCAATTAAAATTGCAATAAGTCGATAACCCAAAGCATGAGGCATACCATACTATTCATGTCAATCCGAGTGACGGTGAGGGTATTAGCAGTGTGAGGATACCAGACAATGTGAGTTGAGGTGAGGCGATTTACCATTCAAACTCAGATTGTTACAAAAGAGTATGAGCATGAAAGAGTCATGAGAAACATGGAATGGGAGAATCCAACGATTTAGAGTTAGGTTTTTGTGTAGGATTCAATGGTGTGAGGAGAGAATGGAGCGATACATGAAGAGGTGTGTTGGGAATCAACCATAGAGGGAGTTTCAGGTAGACTATAAGACTGGAAAAGAATCGTTCAGGGTGCCAGAGGGTATATGAGAATATAGGGAGGGGTTTATATACACTCAGGGAGAGAAACACCCATAGAATAATTCATGGAGTTAATGTGGCTCTAATACCACTGTCAAGACAACAATTGGGAAGGAATCATAACTCCATGCTATGGTTATTCCATTAACATGTAGCTCAATAAATACACAAAGATGCAATCTTGGTATTCTCCAATGTATGACTCTTCCTATCACCTAGGACACTTCATATGTGCATTATTGTTATAAGTAACCACAAAGAATTATGTGTCCAACATGAATCATCATTTTCTTCATCTTCTTCTTCATATTCCCAATTGGATTTAGAGTCTTCATCTTTCTCTTCATTTTTCCAATTGGATTCAAAGTCTTAATCTTCTAAGTTGTTGGAGGTTGTCATTATGTTTTCTTGTTATCCTAGCGGGGAATTTGATTTAAGGATACCCTCCATTTTTTTGACCTAGATGATGGCTCCTCTAGGTTTATTACCATTATATTTTGATAATTCTTTTAAAAAAATTTATAATCTCTATCTTGAAATCTTGAGTTATTTATATTGATTGAAAAAATTATTTATGATGCTTCTTGATGTCTCTGATGACTTGTATTTTGTGACTATGTATTTTATGGAAATCTTTAGTAGGCTAAGGATTCTGCAAATAATGTTTCTATCCCTTCAATTAGTTGGTCAACTCTTTTTCTCTAATTATGAATTGTCATTATTTCATCCTTGTCATCATTTCTTATTTTTAATAGTGTATGCCATAGTTTCTCAGACTCCTCTATTAACCTGTCAATCTTGTCTTCCTTAATTTCTATTAATTGATCGATTTTATCTCTCAATTCTTTTTGTGCTTCTACTAACTCTTTTTGTCTTTCTCCTAACTCTTTCTATCCCTTCTCAACATTACCAAGACAATGTCTTATTCTATTGACTTCATCTCTACACCGGTTTATATCTGCATGTAACTCATCGTTTTTAACCATCTTCGGGCTAGCCTTTTTCATGGTTGATAGGAAGAACCAAATGGATAAACTCCAAAGTGGTCCCCTTATGGTGAAAGCCCTCACGGGAAGATGCTCTTGGATAAATTTCTCAAAGTGATCCCCTTATGTTGAAAGCCCTCACGGGAAGACGCTTTGTAAAGTCCAAATGGTTAGGTGGATGAGTAGTTGAGCAGTTGACGCAGTGTCACACCCGCAGGCACGCCTACTCACAGGATCTTCTCTTTCCTCGGCCCGAAGAACACTAACCGGTCCTTCTATTTCCCTATCGGGAAATCTGCACCCACAGATCTCTTTGCACGACTCCTCCTCTCTTTACTTATCAGGGAATCAGACTTCACAACCTTGCGAGGTCAATGATCGAGCGTAGGACTCTCGAATCTCCGAGACCCAATATGAGTCAACGTTGACCCTTCCGTTCCTTTGTTAGGACTTTCTCTATCGGGATCTCAGCACTCACGGTGTTGAGCAACTCGGTTCTCCGACTCTCGAGTCCCGATATGCCGAAACTCCGATGAGCTCGTGACTTTGACTTTTCAACGGTCCTGTCACCTCGTCGGGATTTCAGACTTCGCGGGATCGCAAATCCTGATGTCCAATGTTTCAAGACTTTACTTTTCCCGAACCCCGATACAATGTACTACTTGTTCACCACCAACTCCTATGGCCCCACACTGTACTTGTAGCTGTCAGGATATCGCGTATCGCGATTTCGCGACTCCCGTTACCAAATCTTAGATTCCTTTCTTATGAAATCCCGATAGGCAATTTCACGAATAATCCAATGCCCCTGGCTGGCTTGGATCAACGGATCTGCCCCTTCTAAGCTTTAAAAAAATATGGGAATATCTGCAGTATCCCCTTGCACCCCCGTGAAATCCAACGGCTCACGGTGATTCACTGATTTTCCCTGGAATATATCGACCGTCCGTTCTTCCTTATGAAATCCACGAAATGACTAAGTGTTCTTCCACAGAACTTATCCACCTGTGTGAAAAATTGCGACGCTTCTTGCCAATCTTCAAGGTACAAATTTTCTACACTGTCCTTCAACAAATTCAAAGGTCCTATCCCTCTTGAGCTTTTCCCCATGACCTAAAGTCCTTCAATAAAACTCTTGCACGCACTCCTTGCGGAAAACCTTCAACAACGTCGAAGAGTTGAAGTCACTTGACTCTGCACACACTTGCAACAGCAGTCTGTCAAATGCTTCACTCAGGTTTGCAACCCTGAGACTTTTACCCAGCCTGCGCACTCCTTGCACAGCTCCTGTGCCCAACTACACTTCTGGATGAATGAGAACAAAAACTATCTCTATCTAAACCCTCTGTCAACGCACTCCTTGCGGACACTTCAACTGCACTCCTTTTAGGAATTCTCTGGCTCAAATAGAGAAACAATTGAAACTTATTCCATCTCCCTCTCAGACTTCAATTCATACATGAAATCACATACACAGCATATAAAAGAAAATGTATAACAGGAAGCAAACGTTCATGAGCCTATCATTCAACACCAATACACAGAGAACAACACAAACCATGAATTTGAATCAAAGCTTTATATTAATTCAAATGTCTATACATGGTTGTTTTTACACAACTCTCTGCTTCTTCTTGCTCCAAATGTTTATGAATTATATTACAATGCACAATGAGGGTGTCTATATCCCATTTCCCTCTTGCGCTCTACAACTGTCTAGTCTAGAATTAAATTCTATCTACTTTACATTAACTATTTTAAATGTCGTCTACCTACTAAGGATGAGATCTATCCACTCAAGGTCCATTTACAATATACAAGTGTGCCTCATCTTAATGGCTCATTTAAGATTTGCGCAAAAATTCCAAAGTGTTTTCAAAATTTGTGTTGGCTTTTTCCAGCTGTCCTCCGCTTCCACGCTAGCTCGCTTGATGTGTTGGCGATGCTCCTGCATCATACTCCCTTGCTTGAAAACTTTCATGGGATCCTATCCATGAGCTCCTGCACGGTCTTTCCATGCTTCTATATCTCAGCTTCAATCTCCTAGCTGGCATCTTCAACCGATTTTATTCATCTTTAGCTTATTTTATGCTCCTCTTGGGAACCTTTATTTCCTCAAATGTGCCAGAACCAGATCACCAACCTTGAACTGAAGTTGTCTCGGATGTTGATCTGCTCTGCGCTTGTATTCCTGACTTGAATTTTGCAACCGCTCCTTCATCTGGCTGTGAAGTTCCTTCATCGCCTCAGCGAATTCCTCTGCACTATCGCTCCTAGCAGCAGTCTATCCTGAATCTCTCAATTCAAAAATTCCCCTCGGCTGCATGCCATAAACAACCTGAAATGGACTCTGGCCTGTGCTCCGATTCACTGAGTCATTGTACACAAATTCTACCTGTGGTAATATATTGTCCCAACTGCTGTGGTGCTCTTTCACCAAGCTTCTCAGCAAGTCTCCCAGACTTCTGTTGACCACTTCCGTCTATCCATCCATATGAGGATGATAAGCTGAACTAAAATTCAAATTAGTCCCCATCTTCTTCCATAAGGTCCTCCAAAAATGCCCTATGAATTTTTTGTCTCTATCCGAAACTATACTTTTCGGCAACCCATGAAGTCGAATGAACTCTTTGAAGAACAGATTTGCAATGTGAGTTGCATCACTAGTCTTTTGACATGGGATGAAGTGTGCCATCTTGGAAAACCTATCCACTACCATAAAGATTGAATCAACACATCTTTGTGTCCTTGGCAACCCCAATACAAAATCCATGCTTATCGCATCCCACGGCCTTTCTTGTATGGGAAACGGTTGATAAAAACCCGCATTCTACTTTCATCCCTTCAAATGCTGGCAAATTTTGCATCTGTATACAAATCTTTTGACATCCGCTCGCATTCCCGGTCAAAAATATGACTCATTCAATTTCACGAATGTTTTGTCATGACCGAAATGTCCTTTCAATCCACCACTGTGTTTCTCCTTCCATAGATTCTCCCTCATGGAGCATTTCAGAATACACAGTTGATTGCGTCTGAACAAAAATCCTTCCTGGATCATGTATTCTATCCATGGGCTTCTGTCTTTGAGAACTGGATTCTCAGCTGCTTCATATGCTTCCTGAAAATCTGGATCATCTGCGTACATATTCCTGAGATCATCAAAACCTAAAGTGCGGACTTTGAACTCTTGCAACATCAAACACTTCCTGCTCAAAGCATCAACAACTTTGTTAGCAGTACTAGAAATATGTTTAATAACAAATGTGAAATTCTACATATACTCAACCCATTTTACATGTTTCTGATTTAACTTCTCCTGTTGAGTCACAAACTGCAGTGCATGATTGTCACTGTACAATACAAATTCTTTGGGTATCAAGTAATGCCTCCATTTCTTTAATGCCTGTATGATAGCATAAAAATCCTTATCATACGTGGAGTATTTGAATTTCACTTCATTCATCTTCTCGCTGAAATATGCTATCAACCTGTCTTCTTGACTCAAGACTGCCCCGATTGCAAATCCGCTTGCATCGCATTTCACCTGAAATGTTTTCTGGAAATCCGGCAACACCAAAACCGGTTGTTCCGTGATCTTCCTTTTCAACAGATTGAAACTCTTTTCAGTTTCTTCTGTCCAGTGAAAAGACTTATGCTACTTCTTCACTGTATCCATCATCGTTGTGCTAATTCCACTGAAATTCCTAATGAATTTTCGATAGAAACTAGCCAAACCATGAAAAATTCTCACATCGAATACATTCCTTGGTGATGGAAAATTCTTGATCACTTCCACCTTATCCGGATCCATCCTCAACTCATTTTCCGAAATAAAAAATCCCAAATAAATGAGTTCTGTCTTCATGAATGAGGACTTCTTCATATTAATCAACAACTTCTCCTGTTGTAGTTTCTGCATCACTGTAGCCAAATGCTTCAAGAGCTCTGCCACTGATTTACTATAAACCTGTATGTCATCCAAGTATACGATGACAAATTTCCCGATGAACTCTCTCAGGACTTCGTTCATCAACCTCATAAAGGTACTTGGCGCATTTTTTAAGCCAAACGGCATAACAAGCCATTCATACAAACCCTCGGTTGTTTTGAATGTTATCTTCCATTCATCACCTTCTCTCATGTGAATCTAGTGATATCCGCTTTTCAAATCAATCTTTGAAAAGTACCTTGCTCCACTCAAGAAATCCATCAGATCATCCATTCTTGGCAATGGAAACCTATACCTGATGGTTATCTTATTGATCTCCCTTGAGTCGGTACACATCCTCCAGCCTCCATCTTTCTTCGGACTGAGTACTATTGGAACAACACACGGACTCAAGCTTTCCCTGACTAACCCTTTGTCCAACAACTCCTGGACTTGCCTTTTAACCTCCTCATTCTCCTGTGATGTCAATCTGTATGCAGCTTTATTTGGAAAAATGGCTCCTAGTATGAGATCAATATGATGACTCACACTCCTGACTGGTGGCAACGAACGAGGTAGTTCATCCACTATAATGTCAGTGAACTCTTCCAACAGTTTCTGAACTTCATCCAGTAAATCATCCACTCTTGTACTAGTCAGAACAATCTGTGGCTTCCTGAACACAAAGAATTGTGGATCCTCCTTCTTCTTAACCTCGGTAAGAAGTTCCTTTCCACTCATGAGAAGTACTGTGTTGCTTACTTCCGGCTTCACCTCCTTATCCTTTATCGGAAGCAACATGTGTGTCCTCCCATTTTTCTCTAGGGTGTATGTGTTCATTCTCCCATCATGAATCACATTTATGTCATATTTCCATGGTCTACCCAACAATAGAAGACAAACATACATGGGAATAACATCACATAAGATCTTATCATTATATCCTACTATCTTGAATTCAACCAAGCATTGTTTAGTAACAGTTACCTAGTGTCTAGTCGTCTCCAGCTCATTGTTTTGTATGGGCTTGGATGATCAGTCGTCTCCAGCTCTAGCTTCTCTACCATCTCCATAGATACGAGATTATCTATGCTACCACTATCTACAATGACCTTGCATACCCTTTCCTTGGTCTTGCAAGCAGTCCTAAAGAGTCTAGTCCTTTGGACTGAACTTTCCACCTCCTTCTCGGGTGTCAAAAGGACTTTTCGCATCATGAGCGATCTTCCGCCTTCAGTGTCTTCAGCCTCAACATACTGCCTCTGTGCTTTGGTGATGTGAGCTTCTCCAATGTCCTTATTTTTCTCTAGACACTCATAATACTTGTGCCCATTCTTTTCGCATGTGAAGCATGTGATTACTCCACCTCTTCCTCTTCCTCTACCTCTAGTACGAGGAAAAGTGTTGTTTTCAGCATAATCTCCTCTCTGTTCATTATACTGCCCTCTCTATTCAACATATGGCCCCCGCTGTGAGGTTCCACCTCTCTCTGCATGATTCTGAGGTTTCTTCCATTCCTCCTTGGGCTTCTGGTATTTGTCCTGGGCAACTGCTTTGCCTCTGGGCTGACTTCGGCCTCAGCCCCTCTAACTCTATTTTCAGCTCAGCTTCTCTTCAGCTTTCAGATCCATCTGATAAGAATCTTCCACCATTCGGATGGTTACCATGCTCATATCATCTTGGATATCATATCTCAGGCCATTCATGTATCTGGAAAAATTTTCAGCATCGCTCTCTCAATGACCTGCCCTGATGTTCAGTTGATAGAATTCCTTAGTGTATTCTTTCACTGTCATCATCTTCTATCTCAGGTTCTGCATTCTCCTGAACAGAGTAATTTGATAATCCCTGGGGATGAATTTTGCCTTCATCTTCGCGATCATCCTTTCCTAGATGTTGATCTTCTGCTTGCCCTTGCAGTGCCTATCAGCTTGTAGTTCATCCCACCACAATGTTGCATGTCCTTTTAAGTGTGTAACAACATGCTTGACTTTCTTGTCCTCTTCGACATATTTGTAGTCGAAGTAAGTATCCAGAGCTCTAATCCAATCTAGTAGCTCCTCTGCATCCAAGTTTCCCTCGTAAATTGGAATGTCCATCTTCTCTCTTGCACCCATCCTGGTAATATCTTTGATCAAATGCTCATTTTATGCATCTCTGGATGTAACTTCCTCCTCTCATTCAACCTCTATTTCACTATTGGAATCACTCAGATCCCTTGCACTAGCTATGCGTCTTTGTGCTGTCTCCATGTCCTCAAGTTTCGCTCGGAGGCCTCTCATCTGTATCTCTATGGCTGGATCAGTTATCTGCCTGCCTCTTCTTCTCTACACTTCCCTATTCTCTGGATTAGGTGGTTTCCTATCTCTCCTTGGCGGCATGGCGAATTCTCCTCTTCTCTGCTATAGAAAGCAAAGAACAATCTATCTTAGCTCTGATACCACTTGACGTTGTGTATCAAAGTACTCCTTACCTCTTATTCCTTCCTTGCCTAAAATATACAGACAAGAATCTGAAGCTTTGATACCAAACTGATGCAATGTCGCACCCGCAGGCACGCCTGCTCACAGGATCTTCTCTTTCCTCAGCCCAAAGAACACTAACTGGTCCTTCTATTTCCCTATTGGGAAATCTACACCCACAGATCTCTTTGCGTGACTCCCCCTCTCTTTACTTATCGGGGAATCAGACTTCACAACCTTGCGAGGTCAGTGATCGAGCGTAGGACTCTCGAAATCCGAGACCCAATATGAGTCAATGTTGACCCTTCCGTTCCTTTGTTGGGACTTTCTCTATCAGGATCTCGATACTCGCGGTGTCGAGAAAATTGGTTCTCCGACTCCCGAGTCCCGATATGCTGAAACTCCGATGAGCTCGCGGCTTTGACTTTTCAACGGTCCCGTCACCTCGTCGGGATTTCGAACTTCGCGGGATCACGAATCCTGATGTCCAATGTTTCAGGACTTTACTTTTCTCGAACCCCGATACAGTGTGCTACCTGTCCACCACCAACTCCTATGGCCCCACACTATGCTTGTAGCCGTCGGGATATCGTGTATCGCGATTTCGCAACTCCTGTTACCAAATCTCCGATTCCTTTCTTACGAAATATCGATAGGCGATTTCGTGAATAATCCAACGCCCCTGGATGGCTTGGATCAACGGCTCTACCCCTTATGAGCTTTAAACACTATGGGAATATCTGCAGTATCCCCCTACACCCCCGCGAAATCCAATGGCTCATGGTGATTCGCTGATTTTCCCTGGAAGATGTCGACCGTCCGTTCTTCCTTATGCAATCCACGAAATGACTAAGTGTTCTTCCACAGAACTTATCCACCTGCATGAAAACTTGCGACACTTCTTGCCAACCTTCAAGGAACAACTTCTCTACGCTGTCCTTCAAAAAATTCGAAGGTCCTATCCCTCCTGATATTTTCCCCACGACCTCAAGTCCTTCAAGAAAACTCTTGCACACACTCCTTGTGGTAAACCTTCAACAATGTCGAAGTGTTGAAGTCACTTGACTCTACGCACACCTGCAGCAGCAGTCTGTCAAATGCTTCACTTAGGTTCACAACCCTGAGACTTTTACCCAGCCTGCGCACTCCTTGCACGGCTCCTGTGCCCAACTGCACTTCTGGATGAATGAGAACAAAAACTATCTCTATCTGAACCGTCTGTCAACACACTCCTTGCGGACACTTCAATTGCACTCCTTGTAGGAATTCTCTAGCTCAAATAGAGAAACAATTGAAACTCATTCCATCTCCCTCTCAGACTTCAATTCATACATGAAATCACATACACAGCATATAAAAGCAAATGTATAACAGGAAGCAAACGTTCATGAGCCTATCATTCAGCACCAATACATAGAGAACAACACAAACCATGAATTTGAATCAAAGCTTTCTATTAATTCAAATGTCTATACATGGGTGTTTTTACACAGCTCTTTGCTTCTTCTTGCTCCAAATTCTTCTGAATAATGTTACAATGCACAATGAGGTTGTCTATATCCCATTTCCATCTTGTTCTCTACAACTGTCTAGTCTAGAATTAAATTCTATCTACTTTACATTAACTATTTTAAATTCCGTCTACCTACTAAGGATGAGAGCTATCCGCTCAAGGTCCATTTACAATATACAAGTGCGCCTCATCTTAATGGCTCATTTAAGATTTGCGCAACAATTCCAAAGTGTTTTCAAAATTTGTGCTGGCTTGTCCAGTCGTCCTCCACTTTTGCGTTGGCTCACTTGATGTGTTGGTGATGCTCCTACATCAGCAATGTGGTTAGGGAACCCAAGTTTTATTAAGGAATAATGTAATGAAGATTAGTGAATTTACATGAGAAACTATTCCATATGGATAGTATATGTCATGTTGTTTTCGGTGATATGTGGAACGTCACATAACTCCTCACGGTTAGAGTTATGTCCATATGAATATGGAGAACCCTCATGAGTTATCTAGAAGCCCCTAGAAGGTCAAAGAAGTGAAATTATTCTAGACGCTCCTAGAAGAAGGTGACCAGTCAAAGTGGTTAGTCATGGGTTAAGTGGTTGCAACAAGAAAACAATTAAAAATAAATTAGTTGCAACTATAAGTGGAGAGTTTACTATTTGTAGATAAATTGGTTAAGTGGACAAAGTGGCTAAGTGGACAAAGTTGGTTAAGTGGACAAAGTGGCTAAGTGGACAAAGTGGTTAAGTGGATACTTCTAGAGGAGGCTACTTAGAGATTATAAATAAGAGAGAAAGGGTCTCCCATTAGCATCCATTGAGAATATTGAATATCTACAAGTGATTGAGGTAACCATAGGATATCTAAAAAAAATTTAAGAGGGAAGGTGAAGTAAAGAAGGTGGAAATTTATGGGAGGATAAATCTTTTTGATGATGCTTTCTAAGGTATGTTATTTACATGTCATCTCACCATTTTCACAATAACGTTTTTTTCTAGAATGAGTCAGACAAAGAAATATGGAGGTTGTTGATAAAACATATCCAAGTAACTGTGATAAACATTTCATCTTGTGGGTCGTTGTATTTTGGGAGTTACACTTTATGGAAGATAGGGTTTGTGGCTAGTCCTGAAACTAGTCTAAAACATGTGTTCCGGGTAAAAATGTCATAACTTCTTCATAAAAGATAAAAATTCATTGATACCAAATGCATTGGTTAGAGTATATACTGTAGTATATTTTGTACCATTTTTCGATCCATACAGAACATATTCTGCATGTGGCATGCTTTATACTTTTTCTCTCTAGAATAAGCCAGGATTCAGCAAGGTCTGTTATTTTTCCTATAAATCCTTGTATAGGAGGTTCCAAGAAGTGTAACTTGGAGGAATTGTAGAAATGACATTGAAGAACATTGTATATTTTTAGACCTTTATTTATTACAGGTACAGAGTTATGATTGTTGCAAGTTAGGGTTGTTGACTAATAAAAAATTAGTCTTGTGAGACTAAAGTAAAGTTTGATGAAAATGATAGTCTCTTGTTGTTGAAGTCAAGCAAGGTTTGCAGGTCTGTGATCACATACACCAAGTCTACTACAAAGTTACAGGTTTGTCACATGGTCTTCTGTAAGGGATTGTGGTATTTGGTTTATGGAGAGTATGGTGTATTGCTATAGGTATCTTGTTGGTTGACTTGGTGATATTGTGCATATGGTTGAGATTTGACTTAATGATTGATATTTGTGACTAGATCAGATTTGTATGATGATATTGATGAGACAGGTTGAGGTGACAATTTTTTGTGATAGGTTGTGTTGTGCATAGTTGATGCACTTGTCTTGGTATAGACTGTTGGTATAGTTTGACAAATTGTTTTCTTTCTACAAGTTGAGTCTTGTACTTGAGGATTGGATTCCTCTTCTTAGTTGGTGCTGAGATCTGTAGTTTGGGTCTTGCATTGAGAGTTGGTGCTATGTTTGAGTTGGTTCTCATTTCAATTGGTGTTGATAAACCCCAAGGATTGTAGTCAATAATACAAAAGCAACTTATACATATATCTGGTGTTCATTATGTTATTTATTGTGATGGTGAATAATATTGTTAATATATGTCATTGAGATATGTTTACATGAAAGAAACTAAATGTGAATATAATTAATGAGTAATGATGTTGTGAATGGTGATGGCTAACTAAAGTTTTGTAAGAAGTTGAAAAAATATCCTCACACTGATTCNATGTGGTCAATCTATCCAACAATTGGTAACAGAGAAGGCCTTCATTATAAGCCTTACAATCTTGTAGGAGGTCCATGGACACACAAATGGGTAATGAATTTCTAGTCTTTGATGAGACAAATTACTCAGCATGGAGAATAGAAATGAAGGGGTATTTTAAGGAAAAAGGAGAAGGTGTTTGGAAATAAGTTATTGGTGGATCAGTTCCCTTGAAGAATAAGTCAAAGTTTGCAGCTCAAAAGGAAGAAAACAAGAATGATGCATTATCTCTCAAGACCATTTTCAATGGACTCTCAAGTTCTATCAAAGAAAGCATGGCACAATGTACTTCTGCCAATGATCTATGTATGAACCTAGAGAAGGTATATAAAGACAAAGAAGACAATTCCATCAAGGACAATGAAGGTAAAGATTCTCCAAAATATTATGATTATAATAATCCTAGTGAAGTTGAATGTTCTCTTACAAATGAAGAAGAAGATGTAGTAGAAGTTTGTGTAGATGAAGAAGAAGAGTTGTTGAATTTTAAAGAAAAAGTTGTATCTGAGTTAGGTGATGTTAGCATGGAAATAGGACAATATT
>ML801584.1:84759-99119 GCA_009831015.1 Picea engelmannii
GGTGTATTGTGGTGTATTGGTGTAACTCTTATACTATTGTTCATTTCTCATTGGATATAATTGAATGGTTTAAGTATAAGTTGAAAAAGGTTTTTAAATTGTACTTGATACTGATTCACCCCCCTCTCAGTATCAACATATTTAACCTAAAAATGGGTGGTTGTTATTTTCAATTTATCTACTATAATACATTCTAGATCTACAATCCATTGAAAATCTAAAAAACAAATTCCAAAAATCTTTGTAGATCTTCTTTACCTATTTGGATTCATTGTCAATCTACAAAAAAAAATGTAGATCTGAAAGGAAATGTGTTTTCAAATCTGAAATTAAAGAAGCCCTTCATTATTAAATTGCCCATATACTTGTAAGTCTACCAATACCTCTTATTGAACCATTGTAGTAGATATTTATTTTTGGATCTAGTTTCTCTATGTGATATCATAAACCACAAGTACCAGATCTAGAAACAATCCAAATGCAACTGAGCTTGTGGATATTCTTAGGCATTACACCGATTTTTCAATCGCCAGGCTTAATAATTTCAAAATTTGCAGTACGGGTGGGATCTCTTTAGAAGGATCGCAGTCACTAGTACTACGTTCAAATCTAGTTCATAATCTGAGTGGCTTTAATGGTTAAGAACATGTGTTTCCTTCTAAGAGGTCGCAAGTTCAAATCCAAAGGAGGGTAGAGTATGTATACCTCCTTAGACTTTACTAGTCAAATGGTTGGACTGAGGTGGTCTCATACACCAATTTGGTGTTTGGCTTGGAAGTAACCTTAAAAATATATTATTATTATTATTATTATTTTCATCCATATTCAAGGCAAAGATAGTAAGTAGAACCCTCTCCCTCTAACAAATGCTCCATGTGAACAAAAAGAAACAATCCAATGATAATTAGAAGGACTGTATTGTGAACAGTAGCCACAAGAAACCCCTCTACTATAAACATGAGAACAACCGATTTGACTTCATCAGTACTTTACTGAAGGGAAACAAAGAGTACTCCTCGTTGGGTTCGTAATAGAAATTTTGTACTGGATCCAAAAATTGAAAACAAATAGGCAAAACAGATGAAGTTTCTTTGGTTTTATGCAGTGTAGAGAAATGATATTGAGTTTATCAATTGTCTCCAAAATTCATTAGAGGAAAATACACATGTACTTTTAAGGTATTTTATCACTAATGAAATGTATGTTCACATTGAAAATGCAATTGAAGCTTTGAATGCATGGAAAACCTTCAGTTAAATGTTTGATACTCCACCTTAGTCAAAACGGGTTGATTTCCAAACAAATATCCTTAAACAAAGGCTAGATGAAGGGGGAATTCTTTGGAGTACATATCTCCATTAAAAAATATCAAACAAGATATATTCAAATGTGAATTTTAGGATGTGGAAGAAATATTCATGACTTCAATTTTAATCAATGGTTTGGCACCTTCTTTGACAACATTTCTTGGAAACTCTACAAGTTACTAGAAAATCAGAGAATCAAAATTTTGATTCTCTTAATGACTTGTTGGTCGAACATGACAAGATATTTGATAAAAATAACTCAAGAGAAGATATTAGTTTTACCAACTCAAGAAAAGGATAAATTTCAAGAGAAATAAGAACATAAAATGAAAGTTCAAGACGAAGAAGAAGTTTCAATAATCCAAGAAATCAAGAGAACAATCCAACTCAATATTCTATCCATGGTCATGGATGTGGTAGAAGCCAAGGAAGAGGAAGAAAGAATCAAAATTGAAAATACTTTAGGAGATCTCAACATCTTCTGAAACAACAATAATCGGTCGGGAAAATGTGAAAATATGATTCAAGTGGGGTGCAAAAGATGCCTTTGCAATGAGCTCAAGAATAAAAATGTAGAACTTGAAATTAAAATTTTCCCAAGAATAAGAAAATATTCTACTCAAAACAACATTCTAAGTTCCATGCTTCAATTTCAACTCAATATGCAGATAATCAAGAGGAAAATTTTGAATATGTATTGACGGTTAGTCAAGAGTTAGATTTTGCAGATTCAAATGCCACCAAGAAGTTGATGACAAATAATTATGAAGATGGTGGGATACTTGATATAGGAGCTACTAAACATATGTGTTATAGAAAAGATTATTTTTGGGCATATTATGGTATGAAACACATACCCAACATTCTTCCATTTGTTGTTTTATTTTCATATAAGGGGTTACAAGGTTACAAAGTCAAAAATTCAGAGCAACAATTCCCTTATATCCTCTACACCAAGAGAAGTTCTTAATGTTCAAAGATTTTGTTAATGAATCTACAACATTCTTCAAAGTGTCCACCTTGATCAACAACGCCTTATTTTCTTCAACCATGTCTCTCACAAAGTGATATTGAACATCAATATGATTTGTGTTTGAATGATAAGTTAGGTTATTTTCCAGGAATATTGCACTCTAACTATCACAATCTATCCTTACAACTTTTTGTACCAACCCAATACATGAACACAATCTATGTAACCATATTTCTTCCTTGCTTGCTTGAATGGCTGCCATGTATTCAACTTTTTTGATTGAGAGTGCCACTACAGTCTGCCTTTTTTCCATCAAATTGATTTCTCCTCCAAATAGATTAAACACATACCCACTTGTAGATATTTTTTGATCCAGAACTCCAACCCAGTATGTCCAACACTTTGTCTAATTATGGTCTTCCTTGGTAGAACAATCCATAACTAGTAATGTCATGCAAATACCTGAAAACCCTATTGATTGTTGTCCAATGATCCTTCCTTGATTTTGACATATACCTGCTAAAACATCCCACTGCAGGTATATTGTTTGGTCTATTACATACCATTACATATATAAAACTTCCAATCTCACCTGCATATGGAGCACAAGACATTTCCTCTTCATGTGTCTTGGGACATTGATCCATAGATAACTTTACACCTATAGGAATATGGACCTTTATCGGTTTACATTCTTGCATATTAAACCTTTGCAATATTGCCTTGGCATATTTGAGTTTGAGCCCATAGACTAAGTTGATTTTATTCAGTGATCATCACACTCTTGTTGTCTATCCTATTACAGTGTATAAGTTATTCCCCGAACCCAAGATTGTTAACCTCGAGTGTGTATGTCGGACGAATTGAGTGTTGTAGAGAAAGTTGTTGAAGAATTTTTGATCGACCTCATAACTGAAAGAGTCAGGTCAATGTCTACAGGTGTATAAGAATCGTTGATGAGAGGACTGCTAGCCTCTCCATCCACTTCTCATGGAGCCAAACCATCCCAACCATCTAATGAAAAGTGAACCAAGCACAGGTGTTGACACGAAGTTTAATTTTTCTACCCTTTAAAACTGAAGCTTCATCTTTTCCTAAGTCATGGAGCCGCTCTTAGTCCAAAAAAGGGAGTCAAAATATTCTGTTCCTTTTCAGGTTTCGAGATTCGGTTTTTCTCGAGGTAGGATCTTCAACCATCCCAATTTCCCGGTGTTGAAATCTCAAAACTGTTTAACATATTAAAAAATAAAAAATAAAATAAAAAGGGGGGAAGAAATAAATGTTACATTTTTCGTTGCTTTCCACAAAGAACTTTTAATCTGTAATTAATTAAACTTCTAAATGCAATCATCTTTCTCTTAATATTTCGTGATTTGGGTTTCTTTCTACTAAAGCGTTTTCGAACTCTCACCCTTCAAACTCTTGATCCTCGATTTTTCGAAAAGTAAAAGTAAAAAATAATTATTCACTAATCTTGATTAATTAAATATTTAATATGAATGATTAGCGCCTCACTAATCCCATCACAATTTTGTGATCTGGGGTTTGCTTATGACATATCTCCTGACAACAAGATCCCCGAATTTCTGAAATGTGAAATCGTGTTTTCTTTAAACAAAGTCTAAGATTAAGGTTAAGTTTTTTTCAAAACATGATTAGTGATAACTAAGATGCTTTTCTCATTTCGGGAATTGAGGAAGGCAACGATTTTCAAAATTCCAGTTTTGAAATCACCGATATATGGCAGTATTAATAACGGATAAATGAAGATATTTTTTGATGTGAAAGCGTATCTCTAGGCATATATTTCCATTAAAGCATTAATTTTTCATCGCCTGTATCAGTACGCTCGTCATAACATAAATTAAGGGTTAATAAAGGTCCTGTGTTTCGAACTTCATTCTTATCCTTTACATCTGTAGCAAATCACATTTATCCAGTTTTATACACATTTTCTCTGTAAATAGGTTTTCGGTCCAATGCAAACATCATGGCACCTAAGAAGGCACCCAAGAAAAGCGAAGAAGTTGTAAAAAGATCGAGTCCAGATGGAGACGTTGTATCTGATACAATATTGCATGTCATCAATTCCATCAAATCTTGGAGGAAAATTTTTGAAACTCTGGATTATGAAATTAAGAATTTCCCTCATGATGCCAACAACAAACTCTGAGACATAGCGGAGTCTGAGCTTCAAAAAGTAGCTACACGGCTGTGACTCATGAATTATAATGACATGATCAATTGGTCCTTAGAGTGAACATGTTGGGTATGTGTTATATTCTTTGCATGTGTGTGTGTGGGCGCATCAGGTTCGAAAATTGCATTTGATGATTTTTCTATTTTTAGTGGATTTGTAAATTAATCATGGATTAATGGATTAGGGTTTTGGTATCTACAGAATACCTAAAAACATTGTATATATTGTATGGTGAATGGTGAAATTCTAGATAATGAATATAAGAAAGGTTTTCCCAGTTGAGGGTTTCCGATATAAAATCTCTGTGTACTTTGTGTATGAGCCATTGATTAATTTTTGTCTTTCTTAAGAATCTATATGCATTGCTTTACTTCGCAGAGACGCATGGTTCCAGGGGGAGCAGATTTATCAGATACAAAGGATAGAGGCATGGTTCTAGGGGGAGCATGAGTGATATAATTTCAGTATTGTATCAGAGTGTTGCCATAATGCCAAAGGGGGAGATTGTTGATTAAGGTTGGTTGTCATTGATGTCAACCCTTGAAGAAAGCCCCACAGCATAAAGGTTTGGGTAATGGACCCAAGATTGTTTGATGTAAAGATGACTCATTATTGTCTCGTCATGGTTGATAAGAAGTAATTATGGATGAACTCCAAAGTGGTCCCTTTATGGTGAAATCCCTCACAGGAAGACACTTTGAGGAGTGAGAGAACCCATACTTAATTTTAGAATAATGAGATGAATGACAGTGAATTTTTTAGTGAAACTATCCTAGATGGATAGTGCTTGTCATGCCATTTCTAGTGGTATGTGGAACGTCACATAACTCCTCACGGTTAGAGAGTTATGACCATATGAAGTTGGAGAACCCCTCATGAGTCTTATAGAATACCCCAAGGGTCAAAGTGCTTTGCAAAAGAATTTATTTTAATTGAAGAAGCCCTAAAATAAGGAAAGTGTAATGCTACATGAAGATATAAGTAAGAGGCAAAGATCACTCATTAAGAACACACTTGTACATATTGTATATCTATTTTCTTGTGTAAATCTTCTTGTAAATACTTGTGGATACATCTAAAGTGGCGAACATCTGAGGTAACACGAAGGGTTGACGACGAAATTATCGGATTCACAGAAAACACTATTTTATGAGGCATATGCAAGTTTTCTATGTATAGGGTGCATATACATTGAAGGTATGCATGGGCTAGCTATGTATAGGGTGAGTATGTACGCGGATTGACTATGTATAGGGTGAGTACATGTTGATAAAGCCATGAAACTTGAGAAGATGAAGGTGCATAGGTTCTATATTTTGAGTTCAAGATCCCAGGAAGGACTAGAGTGCTCAGATACATTAGATCCATCCATTGGTTCAAAAGGTATGTCTTATCTCTATGAATAGTTGGATTTTAATGTATGCATGAGGAATGGAAATGGAGATTAGAGGATTCTCCCTAGAGAGACTAGTGGCTACATGGGATATTATGTATAAGTCAAATCTACAGAAATATAGTGCTGGTATATTTATCATTAATACTTCTTGTTGAGGCACATCTTGTATTTCTTGGCATATGGCTAAGAGTTTTTATGGTACATGGTTGAGATCTTGTATTTATTGATGTATTAAGAAGTTGAATATCAGAAAGGGGTTGATAACCAAGATCATGTGAGGGATATTATACTTGTTCATGATTACACATACCTATATGGCACATGACTAGAGAGAGACATACTTTCCTTGAGTAGAGGTTATGTATGAGGATGCATGCACATGGTACAGTTACATTCTGGATATAGTCATAGGTTACATATATATGTGAAAGAAGTTACGGAGGGCCAAAAGTTTTCAAGTGAAAGGAAACCCTAGTTTCATATGGAATACGTGGGTTTCATAACAGATAGGGATCATACATATGTGGGTTGCATCACTACAGGTCACGTATCTATTGTATTTTTGTAGATACATGTTCAGTTCAGGTATGGTTTGATTATAGGGCAGTCGTACAGATTGGATACAGGGCAGTGGTACAGGTTGATACAATTGTACAACAATATATCTCACAGTGACAGGTTGACAGTGGTTCCATCATTCTACTTCTACTTCAGGGAGGTTGGACGGGGCAAGGATAGGTGGTTGTAGCCACCTTCCAATTGTAGCCGGAGAACATAGGGGGTTGTATCCTCATTTTGGTTGTAGCCAGAGAATTGGGGAGTTGGACCTTCCCTCAGGTTGTACCCTAAGAAACCAGGGGGTTGGAGCCTCCTTCCAGTTGCAGCTGGAAAGTAAAGGAATTTGGTGCTTCCAATGAATGTAATTCTTCAAGACATATAAGAAAAAGCATTCTATGGTTTTCTCCCGATTTGGGTTTCCACGTAAAACACTAGTGTACTGTGTATGTGTGTGATTGTTTATTTCTTATTTCTCATTATTGGATAATAATTCTACATTTATATAACTTTTGAAGAAAAATTATTATAAATACGTTATTACTGATTCACCCCCCTCTCAGTAACCCAACATCGATCTCCCCTAAAAATGGTGAATTCCATTAAATATGCTATAACTTTGTTTGGTTTCTAGAAATTGAACAAGCCACTCAATGATCAACATAACTGCTTGATCTCGGATTTCATGAGCTCAGTACCTGGAGGCCACGAGGGTGAACAAAACCCATATCCTCGATTCGCCTAGCACAGGCCGCCAATGTAACAACTTCCAAATCACCAATGTTCTTAGTGCTAGATGCAGTGTCGGACACAGTGTCGGATGAAGTACAGGATGCAGTGCTAGATGGAGTACCGAACGAGCTACTGGATGGAAAAACACATTGTGAATTTTCCTTGTGACACACAGATCATGCATTAGCTTCTCATAATCATTAAAACGATCTGAATTAAACTCAAAAAATATCACAAAACATCAATTGCACATACCTGATATAAGCTATGATGAATTGATATGAAATCCTTCTAAACTTCTTTAAAATGGTTAAATACACATATATACCGGTACAAAAAGGATTCAATTAACATCATAAAAAAAAACAAATCATGAGCCCAACAATATTGCTGAAAAATGCTACTATAAAAAGAGAAGTCTCAACAATAAAAAGAGCTTCTACTCCAAGGATGATGACATCTCCTTGGATGAGAGTGATAAAGAAGATAATGATGGAGGATAAGTCCTCTTCATAACCCAAGAAACCAGGATGATGATCACAAGAGTTATAAAGAAGAATAAATCATTTCTGAAGAAGATTCAGATGAATAAACCAACCTTGATTCCTTTTGGGGATACAAAGACAATGTAGAGAGTGAAAAAGAATATGAGAATCTTGAAAAGTTTAAGCATGTTGAAACTAAAAATAGCAAGCTTAGAAACACAAACATAATACTAAAATTTGAATTGAGTAGTTGTGAAGAAGAGAATTACAAGCTTGAAAATACCATTGATAGATTGAAGGAACAATTAGAATATTATGAGAAATTGAAAGAAGAATTGGATCACACAAAAGGGGAGCTACTATTGACAATAGAAAAGTTGAATAATTTCAAAAAAAAGAACTGAAAAATTAGATGAGATCCTTAGCAGTCAAAGATCTCCAAACAACAAGACAGGACTAGTATATAATGATAGTTTGAAGACAACAAAACAAGAGAAGGAAGATGAAAATGATTAACCCAACACTCCAGAGAAAGTTGAACAACAAGATAGAATACTAGAATTTAGAAGGAATGATACATCAAGAAGATCCTCTCCCATCAAGTATGAAAGCAATAATTATGAAGGAAACTACAAAAGAATAGATCATGAACCTAGATGGACCACACCACAAAGATCACTTACTCCCAGGTATTAAAATGTGTTTCTTGGACATTGTCATACTTGTTGAAATTTTGGACATAAGGCAATCATAGAATTAATGAAAGGAATAACTACACAAGATACATGAATTGTGAAAATAGTAGATATGGAAATGTTCATAGACCTATTAACATAAATTATAATCCATTTGACCCATTAATGGATCAAAATATTGTATGTTACAAGTGCAATAATCTTGGTCACAAAGAACGAGATTGGAGAGAGATGAAGGAAGATAATCCTATGCCAAATGTCCCTATACCAACTACAACACGGAAAATGAAAGAAATTCCACACAATGAAAACTGTCGAATAGCATTGGTCGCTAAAGAATGCAAATAAGAATATGAACGGTTCATAGACAGTGGGTGCTCATCTCATATGACCAGAGATCAAAGAAAATTTGTTAGCATGAAGAAAAAAAGGGTGGAAATGTTGCATTTGGAGATGACTCATCTACCAAAATACTTGGACAAGGAATTGTAAATCTTGGAAGTGAAAATGTAAAAGTAGGAAAAGTCTTATTGGTTTAAGATCTGAATCATAATCTCCTCAATGTCATCAAAATATGTGATCAAGGATACACTCTTACGTTTGACTCCCGAAAATGTAAAATCATAGAAAAGAACTCAGGAATATTGGTTTCAACTGCGACAAGAACACTGAACACCATATACATCCTAGACATGAAGAAGAGAGAGAAGAAATAAGACACATAAAAGGATTCCAAGGAAGAAAAGGTCCCAAAGACCAAAAATAAGGATGAAGTATTATTGAGTGCCAGATGTTCAGGGAGAGAATCCCCAAAGAAGAAGGTCAACTTATGCTATTGAACTCAGGGGGAAAATCCCCACCCTTTTCCATTAATGTCAAAAGGGGAGAGAAATTGGGATCATGATGACAGGGGGAGCATGAGTGTTTCCATCAATGACAAAAGGGGAGATTGTTGGAAGATTGGTTGTTGTCATTGATTTCAAACCTAGCCATTGGCTTTTGGACCCCAGAATTGGTCAAAGTAGATAGACATGAAGGAAATTACACATGCAGATACAACACCCATGGATGGATACCATAATTCATGTTGCTTCCGGTGGTATGTGGCACATCATGTGGATCCTCACGATTGAGGAGAAATGAATTTTTGAAGATGACAATGTGAATTGAAGAAAAAACTACATGTCAGCCCTAATGTTAAAAGGAAGTGACATAAAGGGTATAAATACATCTCATTATACATTCATTTTTTAACACACACACAATTTTATTAATGAAAAAGGATATATAAGTCGAATTTCTTAGGCAATCTGAATTAAAGAAGGATGAATTTCAAGGGAGGATGAAGTATTTCGATGATGTGTTCTAAGGTATGTTATTTACAGGCCATCTTACCATTTTTTCTATAAAAACTTTCCCTGAACTATTCCTATGGTGAAATTTGGAGGCTATTGAGAAGACATATCTAGGTAACTGTGGTAAAAATTTCATCTCTTTATTTGCTATAATTTTTCAGTTACAATCTATCGAAGATAGGGTTTTTGACTAGTCCCAAAGCTAGTCATAAACAGGTGTTCCGGGTAAAACACTCATAAAATATTCATAGAGAATACAAATGAAGTGAGACCAATTGCATTGGAAAGAGTACGGACTTTAGTTTCTAGTGTATGAATTTTATAATATGATATTAAATATTGAGCACGGGGAATTCTGTACAAGTTCTCTCTCTTGAATAAACCAAAATTGAATAAGGTCTACCATTTTATCTATAACTCCTTTTCTGGGAGGATTCAAGGAGTGAAACTTAGAGGAGTTTCAAAGAATACATTGAGTAATATTATATAAAGGATCAGAGTATTCTAAGAAGTGAACAATTGCAAAATTCGAATAAGTCTCAGGAAGAATTATCAGGTGCTATGTGATGGTTGGTTGATGGTGATGATTTAATGTAAACTTTTATTATCTCTAATATATTATTGGGTGGAAGGAAGAGGAAAGCATGGAGAGTTAAACCCTCTCTTAATATTGGAGGATTGTATCTTCCTTTTGGAGGTTTATCCCTCCCTTTATATTTGGAAGTTGTATCTACCTTTGGAAGTCATTACTTCCTTTGAACAATAATACATGATTTCTTCTTATATATTGTGCATGGTGTATTGGTGTATCTCTTATACTATTCTTCATTGTTCATTGGATAGTCTTCATTGTTCATTGAATATAAATTGAATACATGATTTGATTGAAGTACAAGTTCAAAAATACTAATTGCTATAAATATTGATTCACCCCCCTCTCAGTATTTCCCACAATGCTTTCTAGACCTCCTATTGTTGCTTCTATTATTTTGAGGAATGATTATTTATATCATAATAGCTATGTGGAACAATATGTCA
Organism: Picea engelmannii; assembly: GCA_009831015.1. Lineage (NCBI taxonomy): Eukaryota > Viridiplantae > Streptophyta > Pinopsida > Pinales > Pinaceae > Picea > Picea engelmannii. The sequence continues at coordinate 95,496 of ML801584.1, forward strand.
TTGATGAATATTTTAAAGAAGTATATGAGAAGCTAACCCATGGTGCACAGGTAGAGAACTATTGTTTGCAGGGAAAACTACTCTACCATCTTGGAAAGCTATGTATTCCTACAAGTAAATGAGTCCATGTAATACTAGAAGCTCATAGTTCTCTTGTGTCTGGGAATTTTGGGGTAGGAAAAACTATGGCTAATTTGCATAGGTTTTTTTAATAGCCTCGAATGAAATAATTGCAAATAAATATGTAAAGGGGTATGTGATGTGTTCTACTTGTAAGCCCAATAATAGAAAATTGGGGCTATACTCACCACTGCTTGTTCCATCCCATCCATGGTAAAGTATCTCCATGTATTTTGTAGGGGGTTTACCAATGTTGAAAAGGGGTCATGACTATTTTTATGCTATAGTGGATAGGTTCAACAATATGTGTATCTTAATTCCATTTAAAAAGTAGATCACTGCTGAGAAAAATGCTAATCTCTTCTTTCAGTATGTTTGGGTTCACTTTGGGTTACCCACATCCATTATCTCAGATCGAGATACTCGATTCCTTGGGGATTTTTGGAAAAGCTTGTGGAGAATTATGGACACCAAGTTGAAGAGAAGCACTTATTTCCATCCATAGACTTACAAACAGACAAAGGTTGTTAACCAAATAATGGTACTTTTTCTTCAAGGCTATTGTCGCAAGCATCCCAAGTTATGGGATGAACAAATACCCAATGTATAACATTCTTACAACTGAGCCTTACATTCCTCCACATCATGTGAAAGTGAATGACATGGTCCAATAAATGGCCACCATGTGGCCCAGTCATGGGCTACCATGTGGCAGCGGGAAAATGCTCAATGAGGTCTAGAAACCGAAAGTTCGAAAAAAAAAGGAGTTGGCCAATGACTAACCCCTTTCCACTAAATATAGCAACAGATCCACTCTCCACCAAATATAGTGATAGTTCCTCCATACTAAGATTACTCCACCAAATCCACGGGGGTTTTAATATAACATATGGTTGTAACATCACACCAACAGGGAGGCCTGCGGGATTTACCTTGGGACCTCCCCAACCATAAACCTTAATAAGGCATCCACCAACTGTTAGGCCAACGAACTTCATTGGTAAAATCCACCCACGTTTTTATTTAAAAGATGGAATTTCACCAATGTGGGAGGGAAGTTGTTCGATGCTACGGTCGGGAATGATTTTTGAGACAAGGTACAATGAATTAATTGTAGGGTGTAGGAATGGAAACCGAGATGATATTTCTCAAGGGCTTGGGAGTGAAAAGTTGGATTGAGGCATGGAGACAGTCATTCTTGAGTAATTTGATGCCATGAATTCAATGGTGTTGTCTTTTTTCTGATCTGTGCAAAGCTTCTGCAACTTATTTCCAGAATGAGGTATACTTATGTATTTTTCCAAATTCTTTTGTTGATTTAATAAAAATCCATACCCATTTGAGAGCAGGAACCGGAGACATAGTCCATCAGGGATGAACTCTGTTATCAAGTTTTTGTGTTCATATTTGATGCTTATGTCTCTTCATTATTGAGATTTTCCTTCTCTATGGTGCACTTTAATTTATGCTCATTTAATACAATTCTTTATGAGTCACTTCAATGAAAAGATCCCATATCAATATATATTTCCAACATATTCATGAAAGAGATATTCAGACTGCATGGCATGCCTAAGGAAATTATATCCGATAGAGGTACAAAGTTTACTTCAAACTTTTGGAAATCTATGTTTGTTGGTTTTGAAATGAAATTGATCTTTAATACATCCTATCATCCTCATACTGATGGGTAGATAGAGAAGGTAAACCAAGTATTAGAATACATGTTGAGGATGCATGTAATGCATCAAACCAAGAAATGGGAGGACTACCTACCACTGGTAGAATTTTCTTACAAAAATGGCTATCAAGAGTCATAAAAAATGAGTCCTTTTGAAGCCCTCTATGGAAGGCAATGCAACATTCCAATCAACTGGAAAAACCTAGTAGAGAGAGTTACAATTGGGCCAAATATGCTAAAGGAAATGGAACACTAAGTGATTAAGATCGGGAAAAATATGAAGATATCCTATGACAGGCAAAAGATATGCAGACTTGAAGGCCTCCTAGAGAGTTCAAATCAAGGGATCATGTGTATCTCTGAGTTAGACCCAGGAGAATCTCCTTGAGTATGGGATCTTGTGCCAAGCTGGCACCTCATTATTGTGGACCCTTTGAATTTTTGGATAGAGTGGGACCAGTAGCCTATTGGCTAGCACTTCCTCCCACAGTGAAGGCACATAATTCTTTCCATGTTTTTTTATTAAATAAGTATGTACATGATTCTAATCATATTATTGACTTGTTTTTTATTCAGGTGGAACCCGAGGGAGAGTTCCTACTAGAACCTCAATGCATAATAAATAGGAAGGAAACCCCACTCAGGAACAAAACCATTGCACAGGTCAAGGTGCAGTGGAAACACTTTGTCCCAGAAGAGGATACATTTGAAATGGAGGATTCCATGAGATAAGAATATCCATTTTTGTTTACTTCTATACATACAGAGCACATCGACAGGTAGAACATCGAGGACAATGTTCCTTTAAGGGGGAGGGGATTTTAATACCCCTATTTCTCCCAGTTTGTAAATATAAATATAACTTGACAAAATACTATGGTGGACTAAACATGTGTGAATGATGAACCTTTGTATAAAAGGGTCAATGTATGAATTTTCTGTTATTAATAGAATTTGAATTTAAAAATGTGTTGCACAACTGTTGAAAGGGGGGGGAGTTTGTCAAGATATACCATGGATGCTATGAGAGAAATGGTGAAGGGAAACCATATATTATTGAGATGACCCTCACCATACCAATACCTGTAGTGTGTAACTTATCAACATACCTATGACCCATAGATGAATTACCAGTTAGGTTGGTAGTTGGAAGAACATTCTCAAGAGTTAATGAGGAGATTGGACAGAGTACCTGTTGTGGGGTATTCTACCCTACGGACTAATAAGCTAGGGATCTAAACTTATACGCAGAAAATGACCCTTAAGACTTAACTTTTGACCTTCTACCCGAATCTGAAACGTCTTTCTTCACATGCATACAAGAGAAGAATAAACCAACCTTTTTCCGGACGGCTGAAGTAGATCCTCCGTTGAGTTTCTTGTCCTTTTGCTGTTGCTGCTCCTTCCACAAAGCTTCCTGCAATCAAACAATACTATGCATGCATGCTACTGATCTATTATAGGGTTAGAGATACAAACATAAATCAAATATCATATATGAGACTTATGTATGCGGGACGGGAAAAGTATCTTTTTCATTAACTTCAACACAAATCAACTTACAATGATTTCTGAGGTCGGTCACCGTTCCACGATTCTGATTCTGGGCTCTTCCTCTTCTTTTTTGTCCTCCAACTGCTGCTTCTTGAGTTTCTCCTAAAGCTTGAGGCAAAGCTAAATGGTTGGGACAAAACTGGCTTGGCAATTTGGCAGAGTTCCTTTACTATAATTTTTCCTCTTTTGACTAGTACCCCTACCCCTCCTTTTATAGGCTAGGAAGAGCTAGGGTTTTAGTCGAACTCTCGGCCATGCATGGCGGAGAG
>ML801584.1:99219-112908 GCA_009831015.1 Picea engelmannii
GCGCCCAGTGAGAAGTTAGGGCGCGGGTTGCTTGTTTTTAAGTGGTTTTTGAGGAATTACTCAGCATGGCTTTGGCTAGGAAGAGGCATGAGTTGGCCTGATGCCAGGTAAACCTGTATGGTGCATTTTAGGGTTATAACAGTACCCATATGTAAGGCTTCTAGGCCTGACCTTGAATGGGGATTTAGACCCATGCAACCTTGTTGAGGAAGGAAATAAATGATTTAATTCGAGGGGATAGAGATAGATCTGTGAGATAGCAGAGTATAGAAAACACTCTCCCAAGAAGAGAAGTGAACAAACTTCGATTCTGAAGTTGAGAGGAAAAAGCTAAGCAGTAATCTCGGTCTGGATATAAGAATCCATGGACATGGTTTCAATACAAGCTTATAAACAAGGCTAAAGTGTAACTGAGGAAGTACTCGTGCAAACCTCCTTTCCTGGAGTAGAGAAAACCAGACACCCATTTCTTGTGGGAGAATTAGATTAACTTTCGACCCTTACGGTTGTGGAGAAAAGAAAAAAAATCTCTCTCAGAGGACCATGGTCTAGCTCGGGGGTGGCCAATGTTAAATCTTCCAGAAGGGACCATGCCTATGGTTGGGAGGAAACAAGAACCCCTTTCAGCAGTTGGTTCACATTTTCCAGTTCTGATAAGTATTTTCATACTCTGTGTATTATATTGGATGTGATGATGAAATGTTTGTGTTTATGATTCAGTCCCTCAGTATTTGAACAGTTATTAGAAATTATCTTTGATTTATATAAACTGTTATATCTATGTGATCTTGGAATTATCTCAGTTTAATTGTTAGAGAGTCATGGGATGTGATTCGATAGGAGAGTCGAGGTAGGATCGATTGAAATTTCTAAGTCCTCCAAATCCTTTCAAGTTTACCTTAACAAGAATGGGATTTTTCCTTCAGTCTAATCATCCATCTGACCAAGGGCTCATGCTCGTGTTCTTAACCCATTTTATATAAAAAGGGATTTGTGCTTAGCTCCTAAGTTTTCCCACAGGATCCATATGACCAGGGCATATGAACCTCATGCTAGTCTGAAAGGAGTTAGATCATTTGTCTTCGGGACTTCGAGACTTGTGATTCCACAATCCTAAAAAATAGCTGAAGGTCGAAGTCATGAATCGATGAGGACCATCGATATAGGGATTTATCATAGATCACTCTCAGTCGTTATCTAAGAAGTAGGAAGGGAAGCATTAATTGCTTTTGCGATATGCTACTTCGAGAGAATAGGAATGGTCTAATGTATGATCTCTCGAATGTCAGAGTCGTGGAGTTAATCTGGATCGTTGAACTTGAGGGACACATGTCCACAGATCCACAGTTATCTGGGACTCCAGGTATTTAGAGATCTAGAAACATGTGATTTTTCCCCGAAGGTCTACAAGCAGGAGTAAACCATGGTCATAGATGTTAGGTACATGTGGTAATAGATCTGGTGTGGTCCAGAAGGAAATATGGGAGATATCCATCAAAGTCCCGAATGCCAAACTGTCAAAGTGATGAGGATCGTTGGATGAATAGGTACATGGCACACGATCTCGTGGTTTGAAGAATTCGTACTCCAGAGGAATTTCTCCAAGGGTTTTAAAGGAGTGAAAAACATCGAAGTCACAAATGATGGAGTAAATGTCAACCGTTGGTCGAAGAGGGCATGTGGCACAAGATCCAAGAATCAGGAGACTTATATCTTCGGGGGATTTTCATTGAGAGGATTCGGTAAGCACCGAAGGTCAAAGCCGTGAAGTAATGAGAATCATATATCTATGGATCTATGTGGAATCTTGAGGACCATTATATTGAAGGAACGGGCAATTATCAGCCTATGATGATTTGGATTGATGACATCATTCAAGGTGATGTGGACCCACATTGTGTGTGCCATGTGTCACCTAGTTTTGGATTATTCACATACCCATTGTTCCTTTTAGAGAATGACACATGTCATACCCTATTGAGGACACATGTCACTCTCGACCCTTATTGTGTGTCAACTATTGGTTCGTGCCTGCTTGGCCAACATGGCTGGTGATTTAATGAGGACCCTGGGAGTTTGGACAACTTCGAAGTTCAAATATTTAGTGAGTGGTACAATATAGGAACGTCCAAAAAAAAACTCTCAACACCGACCGTCGAAGGGTCAAGGCCACATGGCGAGATATCGAGAATTCTGGAGTTTGGGCATAGTATGGTAAAAAGGAATACTCGACGGAGACTGTCGATCATCGATCGCCGAATGGATAAGGCCACGTGGCAAGACCTCGATACTTCGGGGATTAGGAAAAAGGTATATTCAACATCGAGTACCAAAGCCCGTTTTTACCATAGATCTTGGTGGAGTATGTGAATCATTGATCCATATCGTTGTTCAACTATTTGATAATTTGACAACACCATTGGAACTCCCAAAGTATGGGAACTTTTGAAGTGTCGAAACCTTTGCTAACATAGAATCTTAGCCCCTAGTTTTCATCCTGAGATCACCAGGAATACCCTGCTAGCTGGTTCAAGCACAGAGTGAGAGATGTAAGTTTTGGGGAAGTTGTTTAAGAGGATTTTTCTTATGCAAGGGACCGAAAATGAACCAAGGAAAGAAAATATTTGATGTCCCAACCCTAGAAAGGATATTTAGTGGTTGGGTGTGTTACACCTTAACATTTATATTTATTTACCTTCTAAACAAGGGAGCATTCCAATATCTTCGAGTACGCTCCCTCCAAGTCCTAAGGTGGTTTCCTTTGATTGGAATGATCTTGTAGATCCTCGACTTCCTTCTTATACACCCTTTCAGATAAAGGGAATTCTTTGATATATTATAGATAAGGTAACCTCTACAAGTGTTTTATCCTCCTCAACTTGGAAAGCTTTGGGTTTTCCCAAGATTTTGTCAGCTATATGTGAGTTGATGACTTTCGAAAGAAGTCCTTCACGGGAGCCCTGGACACCCCCATCATATGTTGCTTAGAAAAACATTCTCAAATCTTGTTTAATATCTTTTTTGAGTCTCTCAAAAAGAGAAAAGATTAGTGAGTGAACTTGTCTCTTTCACACTCATTAATTGGATCTAAAAGAACGTCTATTTGTTGTAATTTTAACCCTTTTTTAGACCAAGTAGACTAATTTCGAAAAAGGAATAATCTAGTCCCTAATGGCTAGAAGAGTTATCCTAGGTATTATTTTATACTTTTTTCGGGCCTAGGGGACTAAATTTACGAAAAAAAACATTCTTTGAAATTAATTTGGAATTGCATTTCATTATATTTCTTGTAGTATTGAGCCTATTGTCGGTTCTTGCTTTCATGTTATAATCCTATTACCTCAACAATTTTCATCACCAGCCAATAAGATCCTTATTTATATCCTTTGAAACTTGACACCATGTACCCTAGGAGGAAACATTCCCCCAAGTGTCCATGTCCTGCATGCACTTCCTTGTATTGAGCATAGGTATGTTCCACTGTTGGAACTAGTTTCATAGTTGTGACACTCGTTTCCTCCTCTGTATCATAACATTCATTTGTCTATGAAAAAAAAAAAGACAAGAAGGAAAGGAATATTATCTCATATTGGCAACAATCATGTCACCTTTGAATAGAGAACAAACTTTTGAGTCCACTTTTCATCCAAATTTTGGGTTTATCATGACCTCAGGAAGTTGAGCTCGTTACTTAGATTTTACTCATCCTACTGGTTACTCTTTCAGTCCCTATGGAGAGTTTTATTGGTGCCTCCTGCATCACAAAGTTTCATTATCAAGTCTATGATGTCAAAGTCCTCCATATGTCTCATGCTCTTGTTCAAAGGATTCCTATAAGCATGTGTCAGCCATTTCTCAGAACTATTGACTTTGCAAGTCATCCATACCCTCAATGTGTCTCAGAATCACATGAAGTTGTATTCCTACCATGTACCCTGGTCCTACTTTCATTATGAGTAGGTAACCTTGAACCCAACAGTCGACATCTCCTCATTGGTCGTTGACTGGGGGTTTTCCCTTTTTTTCAATGAAAATAAATCTATTCACACATTGGGATTCATGTAGTGTCTTGTATTCCATTAGCCTTATTGGTGGTTTCATCACCTTTGTTGGTATTTTTCATTATTGACTACTATTCAGAGGGTATTTTCCATGCACTCCTTGCATCTGGTGCATGTGAAATATGCACAGGTTCATTGGTTCATGAACATGTTCTTCATCCAATTTCCTCCAAATCATGAAGCTATTGATTTGTACCTCATGTTGACTGATGAGAGACTCCTTAATGATATATTCTCAGTGGGTCTCCTTCCATTGAATTCAACTCATCTATTCTAGAAATGAGGCCTAGAGTTCTATGAGTACCTAGAGGCTTGTAGCCATCAGTCACAGGTTATCTCACTATCGATAGTTGGTAATAAATCAATGTCTCTTGATCGATGGGTTCTTCAAGTGTTTGACCTCAACACCTTTATTCACACTTGTGAGAATGTACTCAATGCCTTAATACCTACTTTCATTATCAGTAGGTTGTCTCATGTTTGTTAACAATATACCTTAATGACCAGTAATCAAACAAATTCTCATTATGTTTTACCTCAACTCCTTTATTCACATGATGTGGAATTTTGCCTTTGGCGGATCGTGTAGAAGACTTGAAGACATCAGTTTATAGTCACAATTTTTCTAAGTTGTTTCTATCATTCATTGGACCAATATCTATATGACTTCAGTGATCATGGGAGAGTAGATTGTACTCCTTTTTTTTATAGATATCTTCATATTTATTTTGAGACTAGTTTTCACAGGGCCTTATTCGTGACTATGATAGACTATGGCATGTATCTACTTTGTATTTCCTATTCATGGCCATGACAGTTGTTTGGTGTATTTCCACATGGAACTACAATGTAATTCAAATTGGCAGCCATGTGTACAAAGTCATTATGGATTTTAATATTCCCATGAGAAACTATTTCTTCCAACTGAATCTCCATTACTCAACTTCTGGGAATTCTAATGTATTTCAGCCATCACAAATACTCCTCTGACCTCACACATTAGGGGGAATCTTCTATAGAAATATTTTCCTCACCCCATGAAACTTATTCAGAAAGCCTTTTCCATTTCCCTATGGAGACGTGAAGTCTCCTTTTGCACTTACTAGAGATAAAAATCATATTTTTTGACATATACGTTCCCTAATAGTTATATATATTGAGTATACACAGGTTTCACCATTACATCTCGCGTACATCGGGTTTGGTGATAAAAATTAAAAATTGTGTCAGGTTTCCATGTCACGTCACGAGATCCATGTTCCTTGACCTTTCATATATTGGAAATGTTCCAACTCGTCCCTTTAGTTACATTTAAAGGATATAAATGGGCCATATCCAAACCGTGGAAAGAGAGAAGAATTCAAATTTTGAGAGAAAAATTACTCTCGAGAAATTATTCACTTCATATTGAGTCAGCATCCCTTTGTCCTTTAAAGTATGAACACAGTGTTCATCCCCCAAGCTCTTCCCTCTTTTATGGAGAACCTCATTGTCTCTCTTATATGAGATTTCCTTTGGTGGAGGATTGAAGTTGTAGAGGCCCAGTTGGAAGGGACTTATTTTCTCGGTAACGAGACATGCCGACATGAAAGTTTGTCACTTGTATACTTTTTTTGATCATATTTTAATAGAAATACTCTTTTATTGTCCAATTAATATATTGCAAATATTTGAATTGTTATTTCATGGGCATATTTGTTATGAATGTTTATGGATTATGCTATTATATGTGCTAAAAATATGTATTATCACAATATGCTTGTGTATATTGGTTGTTGAGGATAGGTTCCAGCTATAAATATTTGAGTTGAGTGCTTAATAGTGGTCTTCATCGAACATCCAGAAAGGTTTTCGATATAATGAATATAAGAAAGGTTTTCCTGGTTGAGGGTTTCTGGTATAAAATCTCTATGTACTCTGTGTATGAGCCATTGATTAATTTATGTCTTGCTTAAGAATCTATATGCATTGCTTTACTTCATAGGTTTAAAACTTACATAATAGACGTGAAAATGAGAAGCATTATGAACATCTGAGGGGTCGTCATTGGCTCTTTCAGACCGAAACCAATAAAGATTTCGTGAGTGAGTTTCAAAAGAGAGAATGTTTTGAGTCAAACCAAACATATCTTGGCATAATCAAAGACTGGTGGAGACACGAAGCAAAATTTAGGGCCGGCACCCATGGTTTTTTATGCCACAACCTCTTTAAATGAGTATATGGTCTATGTGGCAATGATGTTATGTAGACTTTTCGGGAAGAAAAGTCCTACCCATTTCCCTATATAATGGGTACCTCTTTTGCATGAGGCAACAGAAGGTTACAACTTCAATTGGGATAAGATTTTATCCGATAACATAGCAAAGGAGGTCATGGAATATCATACTGCAAGATCCAAAGGCTGAACTATAGCCTTTTATATGTCTACATACATCATGGATGCTATATGCTTCACAACTCCTTTCCCTTTGATGAATTGGAGTTGGAATCCGACTTACCCATAACCTATTCATGAATATCATTCTAAACTTTGGGAAGAAAACGCCAAGGACTCATTCTATGAAATTTGTCATTTCATGGTGATACCACTACATCAGATTCTATACGGCTATGCACCTCTCTGAATTTCAGAGTTGGTCATAGGAAGCCTCAGGGCAGTTGCTAATTGGTTTATAGAGGAGAATTTCTCCTACATTAGAGTTTTTGGATGTTCAATCCCTCCACATGCACTTCCAAAATTCCTCCCGACAGATTGGTGTGCAAGGAGGTAGCTCATCAAATAGTAATAGGTGGAATTGGGATAGAAATAAAGACGACTCAAAAGAAGTCTTGGCCAGTTTTTCCCATTCAGATTGGGAAATTTTCACTTCTCAACTTGGGTCATTCCAAAGTTGAAGTGGCAGCACTGGAGGAGGTCAAGTTGGTAGACCACGAACATAGGAAGCATGACCCTTACTAGTTAGTGGGAAAACACATGGCCCACTGTAATATGAAGGCTTATGAACATGAGAAGTCCCTTTGTGATGACATGTTCAAAGGGACTAGGACCTATGAGGAGGTGTTAGAGAGGGTACAGACACTGCCATCTGACTTGCAAGATAGTTTTCAGACCTTCCAGAAGCATAGACGGAGTGGTCTACCCAAATCACTACAAGGAAAAGCAATCACCCTTCCTCAGGAACAAGAAGATACTCCTCCAGGCTTCGGACAAGAAGCATAGGATAAAGTCAATCCTAAATAATTTCCACAGGAGACTGAAAGGTATTCAAAAAATGAAGAGGCCTTATAGACAGAAAATCCAGAGACAGAAGAAAAGAGAATGTCCAGGACACCTCCCGAGTCTAGTAAGTCCACTCCCCCTTCACCACCTACTATTGATGCCAATATACCTAAGGCCATAGGAGAAACAAGATATACAAAGCTAGGAAGTCCCGTAGCTTCCTTAACCCATTTACAATCCACCTTTGGACTCCCACAGATGGGAGCCATACATGTTAGTGATCTCACCCCTATCTCCAGAGATGAGATCCCTCCTTCTTATTATTTTTTCAGCAAAAAGAGGAAGGTTGTCCTAAAACAAGAGATGTATATGAGGGAGGGGGGTATGGTGAAGAAGCATAGGGCCTTGGTAGATGGCCAGAATTTGGAAGAAGAGGATTTCTCTATAGAGGTAGCAGGCTCCATGGGAGCCATGGCAAAAACAAACCTTTTTACTATGGAAAACATGAGAACAAGGTTAAAGAAGAGTAACCACATAATAGCTCAATTGCAAGACCAATTAAAGAATGCTGAGAAAAACATTAGATAAGAGGTGAATAAAAGCTTGGAGTGGGCCAGAGTTGTTGAAAGGAAAGAAATTCAATCACTCAAATCAAGCCTAGATGAAATGAACGAGAGGATACAAGCAAGTCAGGTGCAGGTTACTCAGCAAAAGGAGCTCATAAAACAGCTACATGCTAAGTTAAATTTGACATAAGGTTGAGTTGTAGACTTAAAGGATTTCCAGACCCTCTCGCTGGAAGCACATACAAAGATAGAAGCCGAGCAGCAGAAATGGATCTCCAAAATAGAGATCATCCAGAATTAGTTTCAAGAGGTAAGAAAATCCCTTGATAATATTATTTTACTAGAAAAGGAGGCTAAAGCAACAAGGAATACCTTCCAGAAAGAAGTTGCATGTTCAGGAAATAGAGAGATGTAGAAAAATATAAATCTTTTTGTCACTGAATAGATAAGAGGAGACGTCATGCTCAAGGTATGGGAAACAAACATATCTGAAAACAAGAAGATAGTAAAAGAAATCAAAGACGACTGTGAGGGAATATTTGATTCTTTGGATAAGAAAGCATTAGGTATTGAAAGAAATGATTGCTCTAAGCCACTAGGGTAGATAAACATTGTGAAAAAGTAGTTGAACTGCAAAGAGGGATTGAAGGAGATTCAAGTGGAAATTTCACAGTTGAGGGAAATCGATGCCAACCTAATAGATAGATGGTTGGTACAACCCAATTTAAAGTTGCAATTGATCATGTTTGTCGATAAAGGTTTTGAAGAATAGTTTCCAAAGGTACAAAGAAAGTTTTATCTGTTTGAGACTAAGGATCTTCCGACACCTCCTAGAAATTTTGTTCATTTTCTGGAGAAATGTATTGAATGTATAGCATCAAAGGAGGGAGAGACTTCAACTAAACAATGAAGTATCGGTTGAAACCTTATACTATTGAAATGATAGACAAACAAAAGTTAATCATGCAACGGTTAAGGTTTCAGTTTTGTAACTATTTTTCTCCTAAAATTTAGGAGATTTCTAACCATCAAGTATTGATGACCTCGTATAAATACAAGGAGCGAAGACTGAAATAAGATTTTTTTTTCTCTAAAAAGGCATTTTGACGAAGAAATTTTCAAGAGAATCTGAATTAATAGAAATGCAGATTGAAGATTCCAGATTTTGTCACGTCTGAGTTATGTGTTCCCCTGTCTTTTCATCTTACTTTCATATATCTAATTGATGAATTCTTGGCTACAATTTATTACAACCTCTAATGTGGGAATTATTATTCTTGTTATTTATATCATTTACAGTTTTTCCTCTGTATCGGTTATCAATAGATACAAGACCTATGAATGTTTAGATTTCGATATCATATGCTTCATTAATATTTTTCTTATTCTCATAGTCTTCTGTTACAACATGATATTCCTCTTCAATTTATGCCTCACCTTGTTAATAGCTTTATGTATTTCCTCATATCATGCATGTTTCCTTTCCTTTAAATTTGACTCAAATACAAGAAACGATCTTTAATTTAGTCATCCTATTAATTCGTGTTTTGAAATCATTATCTTTACATTGTGAAATAGAGATAACGAACCCTAAAAAGAAAACATAGAATGGTATCTTCTTTACCTTTATCCTTCATGACAATACATGTTTCAAGGAAGCCTAACATCGAACCCGGTCTTTCAGATCAAACCAGCATCATGCTAAATTTATTTAATATTATCTTACAAACAACAAATAACCGGGTTGAGTTAGAATGTTCATGGACAACAATTGAGAGAGATATCAACATTCAGGAAAACTGGGAATTTCGATAGAGACAGTTGAGAAACCAACTATAGCCCTCACTTTTTAGTCATCGATTTTTTTTGTCCTCAACTTCCTCTATCTTTTCAGATGCCTTGACAGTATACTTTAGAGCCTTAAAGTATAAACTCAGAAACAACAACAGGGATGATCTAGCAAATGCTAAATTTATCTCGACCATATTACCCACCTATATTCCACCCCTGAGCAGCACAATAAATTGAGACAGTGTGCCCAAAGACTTTGAATACACCTTGGTCACTACGTACCTCCCGAAGGGGATACGCGTAGTTCAAGCAGACCAAGATAAGATTGCAGCATTGAATTTTAGCGACTTCAACCTCAGAGATCATAAATTTTACAACATGCTCGCCCCACATAAGTACCTGACCCGAACTAAGGGGAATAATTTGAAGATAATCCCCCAGTCATGGACTATGAACCTCATGTAGTCCACCCTGCTCAATGTCATGAAGATTCCTCACTTCAAATGACACCAGGAGGTAAATGCATGTGTCAAGTTGTTGTTGTCTTGTTACCATGGCAGGTATTTGTGGCTAAACCATTGTATAACAGTTGATCTAATGTTGATCAATCAGATCATGGGGTTGAGTATGCAAGGACCCGATCCACAGGAGTTTTACCCTGAAAAATCCATGGATCGCGCTCTAGCACAGCGGATCAAGGACACTTATGGTGATGTCGAGAAGGGCACACGAGGTTACAAAATAGCTTCTATCAAGAGTGGCATAGTGCGCCTCACCTGTCAGTTGATTGCAGGGAAGTTAGTCTAAAAGAACCAACCCACCCAAGTCACCAGTTTTGTAGTCGACCTCGCAAGCAAGTGCGCGGAAGGCCTTCAGATGAACTGGGTGAAGTACCTAGTGAACCAGTTGGAACTTGACTGCAGAGAATCACAATATCAAGGATATGAATTTAATTTCAGTTGGATTTTGATACTTATATCTTTTATTTCCTGGAATATGTCAGAAGGTACGACCTTCCTGAACATCAAGCCTTTTGAACGATTGGCTGCAAATTTCAGTACATTGTGGTACTCAAGCGACATGAATAAACAATGGAAGTCAAATTTTGTTTTTCATAACTACTACAATCAGTTGAAGGTATTCATACAGTCCGAGCCTCGCATGACTCTGAACACTCTACATCAATTCAAGCCTTTCAATAAGTTCAGTGCAGATCAACATTTTACTTACATCACAGTGCGCGCTGACGAGCACAAGCAACAGCTTCAATCCTACTACAAGCTGACAGAGTTGGACTTAGAGGAGATCACCAAGGACTAGTCGGAAAACCTCCTTGTTCCAGCAAACCCTGCAGAGATATTCGACATCGATAACCCAGAAACTATGCAGGATACACCTAGACCTAGAAAGGTAAATAAAATTGAAGAGGTCCAAGAATTAGATAGTGCATCCATGAAGACTGCCTCCATCTCACCAGAGAAAGGAGGTGATAGTGAAGAGTTAGGTGACAAAGAAGTCAAACAGAAGTAAGGAGACGAGGTTGATCCCCTAAAGAAGATAAAAGATTTTCCTCTGAAACCTTCCTTCCGAAAGAAAGAAAAGGCCACCATGACCAAGATGCAGACCGTCCTCACCTCCAATGACTTCGACTTACTCATAACATTCCTACAAGATGCTTCGCTGGAAATAGCAGAGAAACAAGAAGAAAAGAAAGAGGAGATGTATGATTGAATTGAGACTGAACTCTGAGGGATACAATAAGTCCTACAGTCCAGCCACGCAGTCTCCACTGTGTCAAGAGAGTCATAATTGGGAGATGAGCCAGCTCAAATCCACCGCTTAGCCGATACAGTCGAATATCACCTTCGACGAGCATAGGAAGAAACAGTGCAAGCCACCCAGGATTTGATACAAGTACAAGGGGTACTAGTAGAGCAACGTAGTGCTGCATAATGGGAAAAGCTTGCTCTCCAAGTGAAGTTTGACGAAGAAAAAGAGCAGCTACATCAAGAAAAGGAACAGTTTCTTGTGGAGCAACTCGAAGTAAATGAAATGGTCAACATATCACTTCTCTTTGTGATAGTTGTAGAAGTAAAGGAGGAAGATTGAGTTCCACAATAAGTAGCACAACTTGAAGAAGTGATCTAGTAGCTACAACAACACATTGCAGACTTGGAACTATGCGCAGTACCTGAGACCCCACAAGATGTAAGAGACCAAAGGGAAGCAACCGCTAGGAGTGCAGTTGAAAGGCTCAAGGCTCTTACCTTGGAATGTAAGCACCTCACTGATCGTAATGCCCAGACCTATGAACAACTCACAGAGAACCCAGAATTCAAGGCACTGGAGTCGCAACTCCAAGAGGTGAAGTATCAAGCTGAAAAGATACAGGCACAGCTAAAGTCCCTATCATTTGTGGAAAGAATGAAGCATTGTTAAGGTCCTAACCCGCACATAGGTAGATCAATGTATTCGGATGTAATAAAGGTCAATATTAATAAGGCCTTTTAATAAAATAGAATAAGGCAGATGTAAGAAGACCTAATAGAAGCTTCCGCTTCTAGAAGGATCTTCCTCTAGATGCTTCTCTTTATAGACATATTTAGTATAAATAATGGTCGAGGGTATGAGAACCCTAGCTGGGAGATTATTGTAACAGAGCGCTGCTCGATTGGAGGTTGCCCCCTCGAAGAAGCCTGTGAACATTGATTTATGAATCAAAGTGCTATTTCTATTGTTATTGTTATATCATTTATGTGTATTGTGAATATTATGCTAGATATTTTATTGTTATTCTGTCATTTCTAGCATTTTATTTATGTTCTGCATATTTCATATATCTGGTATATTGCAAGTGGTATCAGAGCACTTTCCTTGGCATAAATTGTGGGTATTTTTTTTTCAATGTAGAGACGTATTCCGGCATCTTTAAGCCATAGAGATCTGTCGTTACGCGCATAAACTCGCGGTTGAGGGATTCATACATGCAGGAAATACAAGTGGTTCTTAAGCACACATCTGTTGGCCACCCTTGTAACCCCTGTTGGTACCCCTTCGAGTGGTAGCGCATCATACAACACCTGTGTACGGATCAGCCTAGATTTCCTAAATCCCTCTTTAGATAAACCTATCGACCGCCGGACTGCTATAGTGTCACCGAGAACACTCGAGAAGATACTCTCTAGTACTTGGGTAGTCGGGTAGTACGGCTAAGGGTATGGTCTATCCTCCTTAGTTAGTGCCTTGAGATATTGGGCCGAGTACTACTGTTGGATCCTGCACATATATCAGAGAGCTATAGCACAGGGCAAACCCTTGTCTGTAGAACCCTTGAATACCTAACCCTTGGGGAACATAAACATAAACATAAACAAATTAAACCGGTGAGATCTATTGCCGCGCATCTGTGTTCGGGTTGCTAAGTAAATACACATTTCTCTCTAGTTCAAAATTTGGGGATTTTAGAACTACAACATTCTTCNNAAAAAAAAAAAAAAAAGGTCTGGAAATTTTTTCACCATTATTTGAGACCTATTCCATTAGATTCATCTCTTCTCCCTTATCACATTCATCCATATCATTTTTCTACAAAAATTTTTGACCCTGCCCACTCACTTTTCAGTTCACCTATCCTCATGGCCCATACCCATAGCCAAGAACTAGAGTCTCACTTCAACACCTTGCAATATGGTCTCCTCAAGACCCAAGAATAAGTGAAACAACTCATCGTTACTATTGCCTCCTGTGATGCATCCATAAATTCATCTGTAAATGTAGTCGTGCAGTCTGCAATGGTGGAAGTCAAACACGAACTGACCACCTAGCTTGAATCTATCTTTGCATCACTCTGCACCAAACTCAAGATCCCTACCGATGACTCTTTTCCTGATGCACATAAAAACATTAAGGGTGAAACTTCTTCCCATTCCTTTCAACCCCATCACTTTCAACAGGACATATGCCTTCCGCGGGTGGATGTAACCAAATTTGATGGCTCAGACCCCACTGGTTGGGTCACCCAAATGGAACATTATTTCTCTCTCTACAACAT
>ML801584.1:131664-155009 GCA_009831015.1 Picea engelmannii
TTCTATTAGGTCTTCTTACATCCGCCTTATTCTATTTTATTGAAAGGTCTTATTAATATTGACCTTTATTACATCCGAATACATTGATCTACCTATGTGCGGGTTAGGACCTTAACATAATGTATATACCAAGAATGTAGGAAACCATCTCATAATACTTGTTCTTTGTGTTTATGATCTTATCCTCATTGTTAGTGACCCCAAAATTTTAAACCGTGTGAAATCCAATATTAAGAAGAAATTTGAAATGAAAATAAACTTAGATTATTTACATTATGTCATTGGCCTCAAAGTATTGAAAATCAAGGAAGGAATTTACATTTCCCAATCTAATTATGCATGTGACCTTCTTCACCACTTTCACGTGGAAGATTGTAAATCAACCCCATCTCCCTTCCATTCTGAATTCAAACTTGTTTCCACCTATACTACACCCGAAGTAGATGTCACGTTGTACCGTAAATTAATTGGTAGCCTCTTATATTTGAATCATACCCATCCTGGTGTTTCTTTTTTTGTCGGTCTTATTTATAGATATATGTAAACACCCCATTAGAGACACTGAAAAGTAGCAAAAAGGATACTTCAATATATTTAGGGTACAATTTAGTTTGGCATACATTGTAATTCAGGGGAGAGTCTTTTTTTATTTGGTTTCATTGATTCTGATTGGGTTGGCGACCCTTGTGATCAAAATTCTAGTGCAAGATATGTTTCCAGTACTAGTTCTAGATATGATAACTAGGATTGTAAGAAACAACAATCTCTTTCACTTTCTTCAACAAAAGAAGAGTACTAAGTAGCGGTTAATGCAATTCAAGAATCTGTGTGGCTTTGAAATGTCCTTTTAGATTTTGGATTCCAACAACATCATTTGACCACCTGTTATCACTGAAATTTCGTTTACAAGAATTCACAATCATCAAAATAGTTATGAAGTCATCCATGGACCTGAATTAACACCAAAGCATTTATAAAGGGTCAAAAACTATACAAAATAGTGAAAAATTGAAGGGCACTATGAAGACACTGGGCACAAGCGCACATGCATGAAACAGAAATGCAGAAATCACGCACATGCGCATGATGTGTGACTGTTATCGCAAAAAGATGTGCACCTGAGAAACGACGCATTTATGAGTGTTTGGCCTCCCACCCACTTCTGGTTTAGCTCCCAAGCCGATTTGACACTCAAATATGGACTGGATTCGACTGAATGGTTGGTCAAAGACCTAGAAATGCCCTAATTAGTCTCTTTACACACTACAAACTAGTTGAACAATAGCTCAAAAGAATGTTATAAAAAGGCCATGGATACACTTCATTTTTCAAGGAACTCAAAGAAAAATTATGCTGCCATTATTCTCTTGAGGACTCTATCCTTGCCAAGAGTATATTTGCATCATTACATTGGGAAATCCATCTCACCCCTTGAGTGGATTAGCAAAGAGTTATTTCACCATTTTCATTTTTATTTGTTGTAAGAAGAGCTTACTTGTGGGAGTCCAAGAGCCCTCCCTTGGAGGAAGAAGGGACTCATAGTCCCCTTGCTTCTCAGTGTTTTCTTTCACTAATATCAGCCTTATCATTGGTGACATGGGTCTCATTGTTATTTTTGTCTCTATGTCCCTATTCTTATAAATTTAGTTGTTATTTCATTTCTTAGTTCAATTCTTAGTTGTTGTTTTATATTTCTTTTTCTAACCCTTTTTCCTTGCAGTTTTCCTGCTCAGCAAACCCAACTGAGCTTGCAAGCACCTCTATTTTGCTCACTAAGGTGACGAAAGAGGCGCAACAGATTGGCGACTCCACTGGGGAAAGGTATCAATTTCCTACCCCATTTGGGTTTTTCTTTCTCTTCTTTTAGTTTGTTTAACTTGCAGGTGCACTAACTGGCCTAGGTCGGCCTGCCAATCAGCCAATTCCAAGTTGAATTGAGAGAAATCCATCTGGATTTTTCATTCTCGGCCATGTGTCACATATGTGTGGGTTTTTAGGCCCACAGACGTGCATCGTGTGCACATGCGCTTAAGTCACAGCTCTATTTTGTGCACGTGCGCTTATTAACTTTTCTTTGTTCATGCACATACACTTGGTGTGCCTCTGTCTCCATTAAGACCCGCGCATCTGTGCAAAAATTCACATTGTAAAGTTGTTGAAATGTGGGGAAGGCCATTTTCCTTCTTAAAAATGATTTCAAGCATGTTTTAAAGATGCACCACACATAGTCCCCTCATTATATAAAGGGGTTAGTCAAAAACACATAGGCACTTAGGAGGTTAAAATCAATTTTCTCTTTTTTCTTTCATTTTTCACCACATGGACAACTTGTTTTGACTCACAATATAAGTTGGAAATCATTTTTAATCACATTTAACTTGCATTGGGACTAGAAGTTGAATAACAATCGCTTAGTATGCTCTTCTCTCGCACCTCCATGCAGTCTTGAGAATCAGAAAAAGATTGTGAAACGATTTCATCTCCCTTAAGAACATTAAAACCTTTAGGAGAGGACAACAGCCCTTCTTGGGACTCCTCTTAGTTTACTTTTTCAAACACATCTTAAATATTGTAACGGGCCCATATATGCCCACATGCTACAAAGATAGGATAGTGTTGAAATTTTCTTTCTTAGATCAAATCACTAGGGAAGTTTAAAGGTTTTGTAACAGGACCATACATGCCCACATGATCAATCTAGGATAGTTTCAAAGATTTTCTTAGATTACATCACAATAGGGAGTTAAAGGGATAGTAACGGACCCACATGTCCACATGATAGATTCCTAGGGACTTTTGAATTACGCAAGGCTGTACCAAAGGAACTTAGTTAATTAGGTAATCAAACACTTGTAAGGACCAAGCGAAGTCCACATGCAACAAGGTGACATCTAATTCACTAAAAATTGGCACACTTTCACTCACACACAAAATTCACTTATCACTCACATAGCTTCTTCTTGAAACGTGGAGGTCAAAGTAAGTTTCCTCCAAAGGGATTCCGAAAACACCCCACCCTTTTCTTGACGAAACTATCCACTCCCATTTTAAATCAACGAGGTTGGTTCACACCCCCAACCTCTCAAAACAACTACATATAAAATCTTTCTAAAAACTCACTAAGTTTTCCTCCACAGGAGGTGCCAAAAGAAATTTTTTAGTCTAGGTAGGATTTCAGGGATAGGCATTCAAAAACTCCCCATTATCTGGTTCTCATATTGTCAAAACCGTAGAAGTTTTCAAATAGGGAACTAAAAATCCTCCAAGTCAAGTGTTCCTAACACCATAAGGCAGGGAGATACCCGTGAAGGGTTGAAGGCCAAGGTCTGGTTGTTCTATGCGTCCCCCCTTGAGGCACCCACCTCTTGGATGGGATCCAGCCTGTGATCCATTTCTTAGGCCGAAAATCTAAATGTCGCACTTTGACCGAGGTACCTAGTGACCAAATTTTAGGACATCTACCCAGGTGGAAATTGTGGGCTACAATTGCACCTTGATTGGATTTTGTGTGGCTATTGGGAAATATCACCAGCTCTTTTGGGATATGCCCCCTTTACCCCTCATTATAACCAATTTTTTCATCCTTCACTAGTTTCTCTTCCAGTGACTTCAAAACCCACTGTTGAGTACTATTGGAAGGTCCAGTGCTATTTGAGAGGAAGGACATTATGTCTTCTAGGACACGAGCATTTTTTTTCTTTGTTGATTCCCCACGTGGACCAAACCCATCCACATATATGCTTCTTTTTCAAAGAATTTTATGTATGATGCACTTCTGACTAGATTTTGATTTGGATATATATATTGTGTAAAGTTCAAAATTTGCAACACAAAGGCTCTTATTTTTTTATTACTCTCACCACCATTTGCACACATTCACGCAGCTAGTCGGACATCATAGGGGACCCACAAAACCCCCATCGTTCACAGTGCTTGCTAAACCTCCCTCCTATATTAGGGGGAGTGTCTGGTCTTGCCCACTCATTGGCACCTCCTTCACACACTCCTGTGAGTGCTATTGTTTTAAGATCAACTTTGCTTGGTTCTACATTAATTGGGTCCACTTCCCAAGTTCCTTCATACACATGCTCTCCCTTACATGGAAGTGGGGGACCATCTTCCTCTCAAAGAGGAAGTACCAACCCACCTATCCCCCCTCAAGGGTCAGGTTCACAACACACTTACACCATGGTTGGAGCTAATCCTCCCCCCCCCACTACAGATGCCATATTTGGCCTCTCTCAACATACCGGATCTAAGAAAACTCACCAATGATCTTATATTTCATGCTCTCACCTGGCCGGCAATGCCCACCAAACTACCTTCAAACATACCCAAGTTTGAAGGAAAGGCAGGCGACGACCTTGCCAACCATGTTGTTGTTCCTGAGTTTATACTTTAAGTCTATAAAGTATACCGTCAAGGCATCCGTAAATGATTTAAAGGAATGATTTGGGAAAAGAAATCAAAGGAAGATTAAAGCAGAATCATTTTCTCAACTGTCTCTGTCTTGCTTCATGTTGTTCTTGGATGCTAATGTCTCTCTCAATAGCAGCCCATGAACGTTCTAACTCAACCCGGTTAGATTTTGTTTGTAAAATGGTATTAAATAAATTCAAGGCAATACTGGTTTGATCCTGAAGGCCTGGTTCAATATTGGGTTGTCTGCTACTTGGAACAGTGATGGAGGATAAAACTTTATTTATTTGTAAAAGGATTCTAATTAAATGTTACTTCAAATTTTCCAGAGATGAGAACAAGAAAAAAAATTTTGAAATTCAAAACAGTAATGTAAATACACGCAAGGCCGTTTCCTGGATTTGTAACAATTTTGAGAATCGTAAAATAAAAAATAAACACTACAGAAAAATATGAGGCTTTAATCAAGAAAGAATCTCATATTTCAATAGACAATGATGAAAGAACACGAGGTCTCTGACAAAAATTAAGTATTAAGGTACAAAAGACTTACAGGTCTTAAAATTACTAATAGCAATTTCAGAGGAAAAACTGTAAACAATTTGACATCCAAACCAATCTGAAATATAAATCAATGATGCAGATAACTTCAAATTGAGTATTCATTAGAAAAACATTGAAAAAAAAATTCAACAGAATATAATAAACAGGGTTGAAGAACACATAGCTACAAATTTGCAGGATTCAGAATCTCGTTTGTGATTTATATTCTGATGTATTCGAAAATTGATATTACAAAATGGCTCTCTCCAAAAATTCCGAAGCCTTTTCTCAGTCTTTAGAAACTATATTTATACATTTTCATCAAAATTTCTCGTTGGTGACTAACCAACTTCCTAATATTACGGTTACATAAAAATAATGTCAACCATTTACAATTTCTTTCTAATCTTAAATGATAAAAAGATTTAAAAAGATTTTAGGCTTGCGTTGACGAACTTCCTTTCTCCGCTTCAATACAATGAACACATTTCCCCAAAAACTTCACAAAAGTCTTGGGAGCATCTGGTAACTCATTTTCTTCAAATAAGAAAAATCTTTTCTGCAATTCAGGCAAACGGTTTTCTATCATCTTTTCTGTGAATTTAATAGTTTTCAATTTTAGATTTGACATCACCATCCATTTGTTGATCTCTGTAATATTGATCAATTTAATTTTTGAAATCTTTGTTTTCATTTCCTTCATCTCTTCTCTAAACCTTAGTTGGTGCTTGGCAATATTGATTTCGCCTAATAATCTGGAACAATCATTTGTTCTGATATTCAATGAAGCTCTTTCTAATAGATCGAAGATTCCCTGACAATCATCGTTGACTTCTCTTGTTATTCATTTATATTTGTCCAGCTTTGCTTCCCACACTTTTATTATTATGTCCACTTTAACCTATTCAGGAATAGAAAATTTCTTAATCTTTCCAACCTCTTCCTTTGATGAGAAAGCCACTGCCTTCTGAAAAGTTGTTCTAGCTGCTTTCGCCTCCCTTTTCTTCTGGAACACATTCTCCAAAGACTTATTTGTTTCTTGAAAATATTTCTGGATTACTTCTAGATTCAAGAACATTTTATGTTGTTCCTCCTCTATTCTTACATATATCTCCAATGCTTGTGCCCTGAAGTTTTCAAGTTCTATTACTTGATTAGTAATAGAAATAATTTTATCTTGTAAATGTTTGTTTTCTTCTTCCAGCTTTTGAACCTGTTCCTGTGTGACCTGTATTATATGTCTTTCCTCATCCAAATATTTATTCATTTTCTAAATTTCTTTCATATCCTTTAGTCTAGCTTGTTCTATACCCTTCTGTATTCCCCAACTAATATTTCTTTTGTTTTCTTTTAGTTTGTCTTGCAATTGAATTATTGTTTGGTCCTTCTTTTCAAGAATAGTTGTTAAATTTCCAACAGAATACATGTTTATTGATGCTATAGCACCCATTGTACCTGCTAATTCTGTAGAAAATTCTCCATCCTTGAGTTTCTTTCCATCTATAATAACCCTATGCGTTTTAATCGTTCCTTCTCCTCTTGGATGAATTTCCTGTTTCAAAACTGCTCTTCGCTTTTTACTGAAAAAGTAATCTGATGAGGGGATTTCATCTCTCGAAATAGGCTCTAAATCACTGACATATAAAACTCCTTCATGGGGGGTTCAAAAATTTGATTGCAATGGAGTGAAAGAGGTGATAGGACTACCAAGTTCTGTTGAAGTTGTTCCTCCTATCTTTTCTGGAACATTTTTCATGATTTCTAGAATTGTTCCCAGCTCTTTTCTCTTCTCCGTTCCCCTTTCTTTTGATTGAGAACCCTCTGCATCTTGGGAAGGTATCTCAGTATTTTTCAACTTACCTTTGTTATTTTCTTTATCTTGTATATTAATTTCAAACCCTGGAGGGGATCCTTGCCGTTCTGGTGATGGGGTCGAAATTTCACCCTGTAAACTCTTAGGTAGGCAGCTTCACCTATGGCTTTAAAAATATGTGAATCTAGTCTGTGAGTCAGGTGGCAAGGCCTGGACTCTGTTTAGTACTTCTTCATAAGACTTAACATCTTTAAAAATATCATCATAAATAGATACTTCATGTTCATATGCCTTTATATTACAATGTATGTAATGCCTACTTATTATTTGGTAGGGGTCATATTTTTTGTGCTCAATATCTACTAATTTTACTTCTTCTAATGACTCAGCCTCTACCTTAGAATGGCCTAAATTTGATAAAGAGAATTTCCCAACATGAACAGGGAAAGATGGCCATGATTTCTTCTGAAGTGCTTTTAATTCCAATCCAACACCGCCCTTGGCTATCTGATAAGCTACTTCCCTACACACCAATCTGTCTGGTAGGAATTTAAGGAGTGCATGAGGGGGAATAGAACAGCCATAAACGCTAATGTAGGAAAACTTTTCCCCAATAAACCAGTCGGCAACTGCTTTAAGACTTTCTATGATTGTATCATAAATGCGAGGGGGTTCGCATCCAAAAAGAATTTTGTGCATGGGAATAATGATAAAATGACAAACCTTGTAAAATGCACTTTTAGCATTTTCTTCCCAAAGGGCCGAGTGGTATTTATGAATGGGATCTGGACAGGAAATACTCCAACTCAAATTCATTAATGGAAAGGGGGTCATAAAACAGATTGCATCCATTATGTATGCAAACATATAAAAAGTTGTTGGTTGTCCCTTTGACTTGGCTGCTTGGTAGTTTAAAATTTCTTGTGTTAGGTTATCCGACAAAATTTTATGCCAGTTAAAATCATTTCCTTCTGA
The DNA here is from genome assembly GCA_009831015.1 of Picea engelmannii. Classification (NCBI taxonomy): domain Eukaryota; kingdom Viridiplantae; phylum Streptophyta; class Pinopsida; order Pinales; family Pinaceae; genus Picea; species Picea engelmannii. Next base: position 139,415 of record ML801584.1, read on the forward strand.
ATCTTCCTCTAAAAAGGGCACCCAGTCTGCATGAAAATGATAGGGATCTTTTCTCCTGAAAAGTATGCATAACATAATGGCTATATAAACCATATATTCATTTAAGGAGGCTATAGCGTAAATCCCATGAGCATAATCCCTAAACTTTGCTTCAGACCTTGCCCATCCTCTAATCATATCGGGATATGTCTGGTCTGCCTCAATACATTCTTTTCTCTGAAACTCAGCTAAAAATTCAGCATTAAAAGTATGTTTATGATTCGGCGAGAGTTTATACATTACTTGAATGTGGTCTAGTCTAAATGAACCGACGATAGCTCCTTGCTCGTTTAGAATGCTCCTTGTTGGGATATCTACCTTATCTAGAGCCCAACTGATCATATCAATGTATGCCACAAGCCTCGGATGCACAACGATCTTATGAATCTCAGACTCAGCTATGTCCCGGAAATGATTTTCGGAGTCACAATGAGCATTCTCTAATTCATATTCCAGCAAATCTGAGATTTGAGTCCAGGATTTAATAGAATCTATAGCATGTGGAGTAGTATCGAAGATAATATCTCCTTCCTGTGCATCTTCATTCTTCTTCGGTGCCTTTATGGGTGCCATGACTTCTGTGTTTAATTGGAAACCTGTAACAGAAAATGGATGAGTGAGCTCATCTTAGAATGAAAACACAGATATTCGAATGTTTATTTTGAATATATTTAAAAAATTACGAGATTTGCACAGTTGTCCCGAATTTAAAGCTCTTAATGCAGAGGATATTTTACCGAGATACACTTTTAATGTCCGTATTTAAGTACCTTCGGGTTTTGAAGAAAGTGAGAAACCTACTTAATTAGTAAGCGAAACATAAATGAACACGTAAGAATGATTACTATTAATATTGTTTTTAAGAAAAAGGTTAATTAATGTTAATCATAATTTAAAGCTGAAAACTTCATTTTCGAGGTTTCGAAAAACATGATGTTGAGAGGTATGTGGTCGATGAAAAAACGATTTCAAAAAATGCGAAATCCCGAAATCGCGATGCTTTAATTAGGATTTAAATGCTTTTAGCACATTAATTCATCGAGATTAGACTTTTTTCAGGATTTTAGAAATTGGGATTTTGGGAAACATTATGACAGGAGACATGTGTTATTAATGAAATCCGATCTCCGAAATCGCGAAATCGCAATGGCTTGTTTCTTTTTTTCAAAACAGGACTTAACTTATCTTAATTAACTAAATAATCATGATTAAGGACAAAACAGAAATAGTTTAATTTAATGTGACTTATGGATCGGGGTTTCGGAAATCGAGATTTCGGGAAACATGATGACAGGAGACGTGCTCTCACAGAACCACAAATCCCGAAATCGCGACATAATTATTTTAACCTTTAACCTTTCTTAGAAGAGACTAAATTAATTGTTTTTTAAAATAAGATTCCAACGTTTCAGGAAATCGGGGATCGGGGTTTCATGATTCGATTTGCATCAAAAATTTGTTTGCAGGAAACCCCAAATCTCAAAAATTCTTTAAAGTTTAATTTAAAAAATCGTAAATTTAAAATTTCAACCCGTTTTAAATAATTTTTCAAAAGAGCGTCGGAAAATTTATATTTTTTGTAAACCTTTTTCCATTCATTATCCAAAAAACAATTGATAAAAAGGTATCATGAATTTAGAAATGATGAAACTCTTATTTTAAGAAAGCCGAAACCCGAAAAACACAAAAATAAAAATCTAGGCCTTAAGGATAAAAATTTTAAGATCTGTTTCAACATAGGCTCCAATTGGGGACCTCGTTTCCCTGTGGGATGAGGAGAACATGTAGACTAAGTGCCTTCATTGGGTAAATGGTGTCAAGGGTTTATCACTGCTAAACTGCTAAAGGAGAGGAAAAAATATTTCATTCCAACCTTTGAAAATATTTTCAAAACTTCTTATTTGCTTTAAACTCAGTTGTAGTGTTTTTCATAATATTCTCCTTCTCGTTCTGAATTTAAGTTAGTATTAAAATGATTAGAACAATCTTAGGAAACTCAACAGATTTGTAAATTTCAGCTTGCATCAATCGAAATAAAATTTTTAATTTTTAATTGGGGAGCTCTATCTTGACTTAAGACGAATATCCGGTTTCGAAAAACTGATAACTAGAATAGAGTGATAAATAAGTATGACAACCTTACAGACACCTCAAATATTCCTTCACTGCCAGCAGGCCTGTTCAGTACCCCGGTGAAGTTATCTATCCCTTTTTACTGAATTTCATTTCACCGCTTTGAGTGCTAATTATATATTTATACTTAGATATTGCTTCACTACCACTAGGCCTATTCAGTACCCTGGTGAAGTTATCTTTTTGATTTTATATTTAGACGAGGGAAATCATTTAAATGAATTTCCTTTCATCGTCTTTGGGACTAGATGGGGGCAATCAAATATGAATTTACTTTCACCATTTATCTTATAGTTAGCTTATGCATACGAAGCGGGGGAAATCAGTGATACTTAAAATATCAGGGTTGGTTATCTGTGTAAAAATTTACAATAGAGGTTTGTCAACCTGTTTTGATTATTCTAGACCAATTTTTCTCAACTTTCAAAACTCCTCGGTCTGTAGAGAAAAAGGGAAAGATTATTTTCAAGGTTTTTCTTTCGAGCAAGCTTAAATCCTCAGACAAACTGTTAAGAAACCTAAGAGAGTCAGAATCAACCCAAACATAACCACTTTTAGTCAGAGAATAAGAACTATGAAGACTGGTCTTACTGAATTTAATCATTTGTTGATTTCAAAGGTTAATACATAATCTCCCCTACTTCGATGAGAAAGCCCGAAAACGTGAAATATATTACTGAGGGTATAAAAGAATACATCCAACAATTTATAAGCCAGAAAACATAGGTTGTGATTTCAAAAATAACTCTTTGGACTCTTTTCTTAATTTTTTTTTTTTTAGATTTAAACTTAACTATTTTTTATTTTATTTTCGTTTATTTACAAAATGAGAATAGATTTTCTAAAAATGAAAAACAAAACGGTATATACAATGAGAGTTTCTGTAAATTAATTATTCCATATAATGCTTTAAAAAATGCCCATTGACAGGGGCATTCAAGATTTTACCATCCAAATTTTCAAGCAGAAATGAATTTTTTCCTTCAGGAGATGCTACCTTAAAAGTTCCATACCAAATATGATCGAATTTACCATTTTTTCCTGAATCCTCTTTTCGAGCATCCCACCTCAAAACCATATCCCCAGGGAGAAAATTCCTATCCTTGGCTTTACGGTCAAATAATATCTTCATGTCATCCTAGTACTTCTACAACTTTTCATCCACTACAGCCCTGTGTTGTTGAACTTCAATCAGCTGATTTATCCTTCTTGTGAGAGGATTTGGTTCTTCCTTCTCATCTTGCCATAGTTTCATCACAGGAAGTGCTAGATTTATGGGCAACACTACATCTGTTCCATATACCATTTGAAAGGGAGAAGTACCAATAGACTTTTTTGTGCCTATCCGATTTGCCCACAGAGCATATTTTAAATGCAAATTCCAAGACTTTTTATTTTCGTTTAACACTTTCTTGATTATACTGATTAAGCTCTTGTTTGAAGATTCTGCCAGAGCATTTCCCTGAGGATAGTATGTTGTGGAATGAACCAGCACAATATTATATTTCTGGAAAAAGTTGACCATTTCCATAGACTTAAAAGCCTACGCATTATCCGTGACAATCTTTCTAAGACAGCCAAACCTAGACAATACATTTTCTTCTAAGAAGTCTATAACTACTGAATCAGTAGCCTTCCTTGTTGGGATAGCTTCCACCCATTTGGTGAAATATTCTGTAGCGGTTAGGATCCATTTGTGTTGAGCACTTGAATGAGGATTAATATTACCTATGAAGTCTAGTCCCCATTGCTGAAAAGGAGCTTCTGTCTTGACTGGGACCAATGGCATCGCTGGTAGTTTATGTTTTCCTGCAAAAAATTGGCAAGGGCTACAAGCTCGTACCTTAGCATTGACATCTAGGAAAAGTTTAGGCCAGTAATAACCAGTCCTTAGGATTTTATATGTCGTAGCCCTCCAAGTGTGGTGTCCTCCACAGACTCCTTCGTGAAATTGACCTATAACTTCTTCTATTTCCGATTCGACCAGACAGACCAAGAGGAAACCAAGCGGGTCTTTCCAATATAATCATTTTTCAGAAATACAGTATTTAACCGCATGCAGCTTTAGCGTTCTAGCTTTGGATGGAGACAAGTCAGTTGGACATTTCAAAGTTAATAAGTATGTTACTATGTCCTTGTACCAATTCGACAATGTGAATTTATCCTCGATCCTGTTTTTGACTATTTGGTCCTCAAGTTCTTTCACGTCTACTCATTCTTCTTCCTCCTGAGAACTGTTTATCCCAAGAGCCCTGAAATTGGATTCAGCTAAAAGTTTAGCTAAACCTTGTCCCTTTACCAATTTGGTCGGTTTAACCTCCAAGTTGAACTCTTGAATTTTGGCAAGCCATCTTCTTCTTTTACCATCACTACCTGCTTGAACCAAAATATCTTTTACAGAACTAGTGGGTACATATGCAATCACTTTAGAATGTAAAACATAAGTTCTGAAAGCTTTCAATGCTTTTACCATAGCATACACTTTCTTTTCCATTATATTATATTTGAGTTCAGCATCTCGGAGACTTTTTCTAAATAAGGCTATCGGTTGCTCGAAACCTTCTTCGTTCTTCTGAAGGAGTACAGCAGCAAGCATGTGTTCAGAGGCAAATAAAAAAACAAGAAAATCTTTGAGATAATATGGGCTCACTAGTACTGGTGCCTCACTTATAACCTTCTTAATATGGGCAAAGGATGCTTTAGCTTCTGCTGTCCATTTTACTTCACTGTTTTTTCTGAGCATATTTGTAATCAATTTCACAATTTCAGTGAAGTTAGGAATAAATCTTCTCAAGAAATTTATTTTTCCTAAAAATGATTGAATTTATTTCACATTCCTAGGAATAGCTATTGTATCTATAGCCTCTACTATTTTAGGGTCAATCTTGATTCCATTTACCAACAGCTTGCCTTCTTGCATAGCGAAATGAGACTTTTTAGGATTTAAGGATAGACCAAACCTGTGGCATTTTTCAAATGTTTGTTTGAGATGAATCATATGGTCTTCATCCGATTTAGAAAAAATAGTAATATCATCCAAATAGATTACTACAAACTTGTCTCGTTCACCAATGAAAGTAATATCCATTGCACGTTAAAAAGTAGCACCTGCATTCATTAGTCCAAACGACATTTTATCATACATAAACGTGCCCCAAGGAGTGGTAAATGCGGTTTTTTCTTTATCAAGATCACTGATGGCAATCTGATTATAACCTGAAAATCTGTCAATCATTGACATTCTATTATCCCCTACTACTTTTTCAAGAACATGGTCCATTTTAGGTAGAGGATAATTATCTTTGAGAGAAGATTTATTAAGATTCCTGAAATCAACACATAGTCTAATTTCCCCATTTTTCTTTCTAACTGGGACCAGATTAGCTACCCAATCAGAATATCTTAGGGGTACAATTATCTTAGCGTCAAGAAGTTTTTTGACTTCTCGTTCAATAACAGGTAATAAAATAGGGTTAAATTGTCGGAGTTTTTGTTTAAAAGGTTTGACACCTGGTTTGAGAGGTATTTTATGTTCAATCACAGAAGTGTCATATGTTTTCAGTTCTTCGTACGACCATGTGAAAACATATTTATATTTTCTTAACAACTCCGTGTATTTATTTTTGTTTTCTGTTGATAAATATTTAGATAGTTTAACCATTCGGGGGTTTTCTTCAGTTCCTAGATTACAATCTTCAACCTCCTCTAGTTGGGTTTGTAGGGTAGTTTGTGAAGGGATATCATCTTGATTAAAAAGTCTTTCCAAAGGGATTAGACCCTTGGGAATTTGGTTTTTCTTGAGAACAAGCATTCGGTGATTTGCAATTTTATCATGAAATTCTTTAGAATCCTCCCCTTCATGCATGATCCAAATAGGATCATTTTGATTTCCTTGATCAGTATGCGTTTCTGCAAATTCATCTAATGATTCTAGAAAATTTTGAAGCTGCTCATCATCTTCAAAAACCTGCCAATGTTGTATGTTACTTGGTATTGAAGGGCGATGTCTCATTTCTATATGATATTTCAATTTAAAAGCAGTCAGGGGTGTGAAAGTGGATGCAGCTTTGGCTAAAGCATCAGCCTGTTGATTCTCAGATCTTGGGATGAAATGAAAATTCACATATGTGAAGTAGTTCTCAATTAAACCCCAGACACAATTCCTATAGGACCGTAATCTCAGATGTTTAGCCTGATACTATCGATTCACCTATTTTATAATTAACTCAGCGTCACCAAAGACTTCAAGTTTCTTAATTTTCATCCTTCTAGCAGCTTCTAATCCTAGCACTAAAGCTTCATACTCGCATACATTGTTTGTACAATCTACATTCCATTGAAGCCTATATGAAAAAGGAATAACAAATTGGTCATCGGGAGCTACAAGAAGTGCTCCTGCCCCAGCTCCAAGGAAAGACGAAGCACCATCAAAATACATTTTCCATACACCAGTGCTATATACATTTTTCTCTATTTCTTTTTTTTCAATTTTTTCTTCTATACATTTATCGTTTACATCTACTTCAAAATCATCATCTATAGATAATATACAATTTCCTAAATCTTGTTCGACAATATAAACTGGATGATTGTTGGGGTTGTTTGGGTCACCTACAGTAAATGCTAACCTAGTCTCTCTATAAAGACGAGTGTATTGCCCTCCAAAAACTGGAATTGTAGCATATGTCATATCTAGTTGGAGAGATCCTCCAAGCTTGGTGCCCCATGATCTAGATAATAGCATACCATACTTTGGGGGAATGTCAGTGACTAACACATCCATAGGAATACTTTTAGCAGGTATTTGAGCCAAACCTACCACTAGGTCTTTAATCATACCTATACAGTTTACTTTCCTCGAATCGAAATAATATAAGTCACCATAGGGCCTTGTGACTTCAAGACCAAGTTTTTCCATAATTGCCTTTGGCATAACATTGTGGGAAGCTCCGAAATCCAACATACAGTTATGGAGAAGGTGGTCAAACAGGGTTAATGTAATATAAAAAGGAGCCACGGTGTCTCTTGCACCTTCAAAGTGTGGACTGAAGACTATGTTAGGTTTATCATCCTCTAAGTTGATAACGTCGGCCTGGCTTTCATCTACGGAAAAATTAATTATTTTGGCGATTTGTTTTCTATATATGGGATTTTTAGCTAACTCAACAAGGGGAATAGGAATTTTGATTTTATTTATTTCGTTTTCCAAATTGAAGTTTCCTACAACCTTGTCATTTTCGATGTTTGGGGCTTCCATACCTTTCTTTTCAGTCTCTTGTTGAGATGTGACCTTGTTTTTGTTTATAGGAATTTGTGTCTTCACAGGGAGTGTTCCTACAAGTTCTGACTGTACAGGTTGCGTATCAGCTGTGTTTCTTTTCGCAGACTATTTATCTGCAACTTTTGGAGTTACCTCATCGGTTTCGCTTCTTGGAAAACTCTTTTTTGTCGGAACATTTGGGAGATTTTTATTTCTTGGTCTCAAATTATATTTTCCCTGTAGTTCAGCAATAATATCATCTGCAATATTTTGATATGTGAAATCATCAGTCATATTATTGCTAACATGTTCTTCCGATGTACTTTCTTTACTTAAAGATGCTTTGTCTTGATAAATAAGGGCATTTATTATCATCGCCAAGGTTACTAATATCTCCATCAATTTCCTCAAAATCTCCTAAATCTTCCTCTCTGATGTAGTTTTCACTTTTAAAGGGTGTTGGAATTTTTTGATCTTCATTTTTAATCATTTTCTATGGTCCCTGAGGTTCAAGATTTCTTCAAAAATCTTTTCTGGGGAAATTATCTCTTTTCGATTTCTCTAGTTCCATTTTCGAGATCTTGTTTGAAAGTTCTCGAATGACGCTAGCCATGTCTTCTATTCTATCTCCCAAGGATTTTCCTAATCCTGAAGATCCACCTTGCTCTTTAAATTTCTTATTTTCTTTGTTTCCAGTTTCAGTGTTTGCTTTAAGTTTCCCTGATGCCATCATGTTTGATTCAATTTTAAGTGCATCATCCTGCATTTTTGTGAGATCTATTGATCTCCTTTCTCTCAATAATAGGGCAAAGTCGGGATCAAAAGTGCCAGCAAAAGTCACTTTTGTTGCAGGTTGTGAAGGTTTAACCTCAACTGGAATTTTATTATACAACTTATTGAACCTTTGTGTGAATTCTAGAACTGACTCAGAGTTTTACTTTCTAAGGGCTCTGAATTCAGTTAAGTAGTAGAGGTGATCCTTCCTCTCTCCCCATTGTCTAATAAATGCACTTTCAATTTCTTCATAGATTCTTAAAGATCCAGCTACTAAGGATCGGAACCAGGTCCTCACCTATCCCTTGAAAGTTTGAACGAGGCGTCTAGAATAAACATCTTCATGTTCTATTCTGAGTATGTCAGCAAATTGATCAAAAAAGTTTATATGTTCTTGGGCAGTCAGATCACCTTCCCCTGTAAATTTCGGAAGGCTTTTCATATAATTCTCAGGGAGATCATGAAGAGGAACAGGAAGAACAAGGTGAGCGTATCTAGCAGCTACTTTAGCGAAAATCCCAGGAAGAGGTACTTGACCACCTCCAGGGGCACCACCTCCAGCTCCAGCGCCTCCTTATGCAGCCATGGTTAGATTTGAGACTGAAGTTCAGAAAATGTGAGGAGAAGATTCTCGGAAATCTGGAGAAGAAACTTCAGGAAATGAGAAAGTATCGAATGAGGGGGGAAGTGAAAGCAATCTTTCAAGAGTTTCCAATGTGTTTGATTGCGTAAAGTCAGGTTGACCTATAGTATATGTGAATAAAAAGACTTGTTTAAGTGACTTTCGTGATTTTAAAATTTTTTCAGGATCGAAGACTGGCGAGGTCTGCTTGCTATCTGGGTTTTTTTTGGTGTTCTTGCGACTAATAGACAGTTTAGTTATTGTGGAGTCACCAAGTGAAAAACAATCTAGCCTTAGAAGGTTTTTTGTCCTTGTTCACTATTGAAAATAGAAAATGTCAATGTCGTTCTTCCCAGGGAAAAGATTCGTTCCCTGACAATGGCGCCAAAAATATGTTGTTCTTGAGTTTATACTTTAAGGCTATAAAGTATACCGTCAAGGCATCCATAAATGATTTAAAGGAATGATTTGGGAAAAGAAATCAAAGGAAGAATAAAGCAGAATCAGTTTCTCAATTGTCTCTGTCTTACTTCCTGTTGTTCTTTGATGCTAATGTCTCTCTCAATAGCATCCCATGAATGTTCTAACTCAACCCGGTTAGTTGTTGTTTGTAAAATGGTATTAAATAAATTCAAGGCAATACTAGTTTGATCCTGAAGGCCTGGTTCAATATTGGGTTGTCTGCTACTTGGAACAGTGATGGAGGATAAAACTTTATTTATTTGTAAAAGGATTTTAATTAAATGTTACTTCAAATTTTCCAGAGATGAAAACAAGAAAAAAAAAATTGAAATTCAAAACAGTAATGTAAATACATGTGAGGTCGTTTCCTGGATTTGTAACAATTTTGAGAATCGTAAAATAACAAATAAACACTACAGAAAAATATGAGGCTTTAATCAAGAAAGAATCTCATATTTCAATAGACAATGATGAAAGAACACGAGGTCTCTAACGAAAATTAAGTATTAAGGTACAAAAGACTTACAGGTCTTAAAATTACTAATAGCAATTTCAGAGGGAAAACTGTAAACAATTTGACATCCAAACCAATCTGAAATATAAATCAATGATGCAGATAACTTCAAATTGATTATTCATTAGAAAAACATTGAAAGAAAAAATCAACAGAGTATAATAAACAGGGTTGAAGAACACGTAGCTACAAATTTGCAGGATTCAGAGTCTCGTTTATGATTTATATTCTGATGTATTCGAAAACTGATATTACAAAATGGATCTCTCCAAAAATTCTGAAGCCTTTTCTCAGTCTTTAGAAACTATATTTATACATTTTCATCAAGATTTCTCATTGGTGACTAACAAAATTCCTAATATTACGGTTACATAAAAATAATGTCAACCGTTTACAATTTATTTCTAATCTTAAATGATAAAAACATTTAAAAATATTTTAAGCTTGCGTTGACGAACTTCCTTTCTCCGCTTCAATACACTGAACACATTTCCCCAAAAACTTCACAAAATTCCTGGGAGCATCTGGTAACTCATTTGCTTCAAATAAGAAAAATCTTCTCTGCAATTCGGGTAAACGGTTTTCTATCATCTTTTCTGTGAATTTAATAGTTTTCAACTTTAGATTTGACATCACCATCCATTTGTTGATCTCTGTAATATTGATCAATTTAATTTTTGAAATCTCTGTTTTCATTTCCTCCAGCTCTTCTCTAAACCTTAGCTGGTGCTTGGCAATATTGATTTCGCCTAAAAATCCGGAACAGTCATCTATTCCGATATTCAATGAAGCTCTTTCTAATAGATCTAAGATTCCCTGGCAATCATCGTTGACTTCTCTTGTTATTTGTTTATATTCATCCAGATTTGCTTCCCACACTTTCATTATTATGTCCCCTTTAACCTGTTCAGAAATAGATAATTTATGAATCTTTCCAACCTCTTCCTTTGATGAGAAAGCCACTGCCTTCTGAAAAGTTGTTCTAGCTTCTTTAGCCTCCCTTTCCTTCTGGAACACATTCTCCAAAGACTTATTTGTTTCTTGAAAATATTTCTGGATTACTTCCAGATTCAAGAACACTTTCCGTTGTTCCTCCTCTATTCTTACATATATCTCCAATGCTTGTGCCCTGAATTTTTCAAGTTCTATTACCTGATTAGTAATAGAAATAATTTTATCTTGTAAATGTTTGTTTTCTTCTTCCAGCTTTTGAACATGTTCCTGTGTGACCTGTATTATATGTCTTGCCTCATCCAAATATTTATTCATTTTCTAAATTTCTTTCATATCCTTTAGTCTAGCTTGTTCTAGACCCTTCTGTATTCCCCAACTAATATTTCTTTCTTTTCTTTTAGTTTGTCTTGCAACTGAATTATTGTTTGGTCCTTCTTTTCAAGCATAGTTGTTAAATTGCCAACAAAATACATGTTTGTTGATGCTATAGCACCCATTGTACCTGCTAATTCTATAGCAAATTCTCCATCCTTGAGTTTCTTTCCATCTATAATAACCCTATGTTTTTTAATCGTTCCTTATCCTCTTGGATGAATTTCCTATTTCAAGACTGTTCATCACTTTTTACTGAAAAAGTAATCTGATGAGGGGATTTCATCTCTCAAAATAGGCTCTAAATCATTGACATATAAAACTCCTTCATGTGTGGTTCCAAAAGTTGACTGCAATGGAGTTAAAGAGGTGATAGGACTACCAAGTTCTGTTGAAGTTGTTCCTCCTATCTTTTCTGGAACATTTTTCATGATTTCTGTAATTGTTCCCGGCTCTTTTCTCTTCTCTGTTCCCGTTTATTTTTTTTGAGAACCCTCTACATCTTGGGAAGGAATCTCGGTATTTTTCAACTTACCTTTGTTATTTGCTTTATCCTATATATTAATTTCAAACCCTGGAGGGGATCCTTGTTGTTCTGGCGATGGGGTCAAAATTTCACCCTGTAAACTCTTAGGTAGGTAGCTTCTCCTATGGATTTGAAAAGATGTGAATCCAATCTGTGAGTCAAGTGGCAAGGCCTGGACTCTGTTCAACACTTCTTCATAAGACTTAACATCTTTAAAAATATCATCATAAATAGATACTTCATGTTCATATGCCTTTAGATTACAATGTATGTAATGTATACTTATTACCTGGTAGGGGTCATATTTTTTGTGCTCAATATCTACTAATTTTACTTCTTCTAATGACTCAACCTCTACCTTAGAATGGCCTAAATTTGATAAAGAGAATTTCCCAACATGAACAGGGAAAGATGGCCATGATTTCTTCTGAAGTGCTTTTAATTCCAATCCAACACCGCCCTTGGCTATCTGATAAGATACTTCCCTGCACACCAATCTATCTGGTAGGAATTTAGTGAGTGCATGAGGGGGAATAGAACAGCCATAAACCCTAATGTAGGAAAAAATTTCCTCAATAAACCAGTCGGCAACTGCTTTAAGACTTTCTATGATTGTATCAAAAATATGAGGGGGTTCGCATCCAAAAAACATTTTGTGCATGGGAATAATGATAAAATGACAAACCTCATAAAATGCACCTTTATGATTTTCTTCCCAAAGGGCTGAGTGGTATTTATGAATGGGCTCTGGACAGGAAATACTCCAACTCCAATTCATTAATGGAAAGGGGGTCATAAAACAAATTGCATCCATTATGTATGCAGACATATAAAAAGTTGTCGGTTGTCCCTTTGACTTGGCTACTTGGTAGTTTAAAATTTCTTGTGTTAGGTTATTTGACAAAATTTTATGCCAGTTAAAACCATTTCCTTCTGAAGCTTCATCTAAAAAGGGCACCCAGTCTCCATGAAAATGACAGGGATTTTTTCTCCCGAAAAGTCTGCATAACATAATGGCTATATAAACCATATATTCATTTAAGGAGGTTGTAGCGTAAATCCCATGAGCATCAGCCCTAAACTTTGCTTCAAACCTTTCCCATCCTCTAATCATATCGGGATATGTCTGGTCTACCTCAATACATTCTTTTCTCTGAAACACAGCTAAAAAATCAGCATTAAAAGTATGTTTATGATTCGGCGAGAGTTTATACATTACTTGAATGTGCTTTGGTCTAAATGAGCCAACGATAGCTCCTTGCTCATTTAGAATTCTCCTTGTTGGGATATCTACCTTATCCAGAGCCCAACTGATCATATCAATGTATGCCACAACCCTCAGACACGCAACGATCTTATGAAGCTCAAACTCAGCTATGTCCCGGAAATGATTTTCGGAGTCAGGATGAGCATTCTCTAATTCATATTCCAGCAAATCTGAGATTTGAGTCCAGGATTTAATAGAATCTATAGCATGTGGAGTAGTATCGGAGATAATATCTCCTCCCTGTGTGTCTTCATTCTTCTTCGGTGCCTTTCTGGGTGCCATGACTTCTATGTTTAATTGGAAACCTGTAACAGAAAATGGATGAGTGAGCTTATCTTAGAACGAAAACACAAATATTCGAATGTTTATTTTGAATATATTTTAAAAATGATGAGATTTGCACAGTTGTCCTGAATTTAAAGCTCTTAATGCATAGGATATTTTACCGAGATACGCTTTTAATGTCTGTATTTAAGTACCTTCGGGTTTTGAAGAAAATGAGAAACCTACTTAATTAGTAAGCGAAACATAAATGAACACGTAAGAATGATTACCATTGATCTTGTTTTTAAGAAAAAGGTTAATTAATGTTAATCATAATTTAAAGCTGAAAACTTCATTTTCAGGGTTTTGGAAATCGTGATGTCGAGAGGTATGTGGTTGATGAAAAAACGATTTCCAAAAATGCGAAATCGCGAAATTGTGATGCTTTAATTAGGATTTAAATGCTTTTAGCACATTAATTCATTGAGATTAGACTTTTTTCAGGATTTCAGGAAACATGATGACAGGAGACGTGTGTTGTTAATGAAATCCGATCTCCGAAATCGCGAAATCGTGATGGCTTGTTTCTTTTTTCAAAACAGGACTCAACTTATCTTAATTAACTAAATAATCACGATTAAGGCCAAAACAGAAATAGTTTAATTTAACGTGACTTATGGATCGGGGTTTCGGAAATCGGGATTTCGGGAAACATGATGACAGGAGACGTGCTCTCACAGAACCGCGAATCCCGAAATTGCGACATAATTATTTTAACCTTTAACCTTTCTTAGAAGAGACTAAATTAATTGTTTTTTAAAATAAGATTCCAACATTTCGGGAAATCGGGGATCAGGGTTTCGTGATTCGATTTGCATCAAAATTTTGTTTGCAAGAAACCCCGAATCTCGAAAATTCTTTAAAGTTTAATTTAAAAAATCGTAAATTTAAAATTTCAACCCGTTTTAAATAATTTTTCAAAAGAGCATCGGAAAATTTATATTTTTTGTAAACCTTTTTCCGTTCGTTATCCAAAAAAAAATTGATAAAAAGGTATCGTGAATTTAGAAATGATGAAACTCTTATTTTAAGAAAGACGAAACCCGAAAAACACAAAATAAAAATCTAGGCCTTAAGAATAAAAAATTTAAGATCTGTTTCAACACATGTCATGACCTTTCACCTATGGTTCTCTTCCAATAGAATTATGGATGATTCCATCAGACTGCGATTATTTCAACGCACACTCACTAGCCCATTATCCAAATGGTATGTAGAAGAAAAATCAGTGTCCCATGCGACTTTTGAATCCTTGGCCAAAGCATTCTTTACCTTCTTCCAATTACCAATCCGCCACGACAATGGTCTAGAACTACTTTCTAATTTCAAACAAACCTCAGCCACACATATCGCTGATCACATTCACGAGTGAAGTAGGCGACGTAGTTTGTGAAAAGTAGAAACCACCAAGCAACAATGTCTCGAGTGGTTTCTTAGATCACTTGTCTCTCTCCTCGGTAAGGATGTAACTTCCATCTTCCCTCAATCTGAAGAGGAATCCATCAGTAAGGCTCAACAGTATGACCTCATCTATGCATAGTCAGGGTACTTATACACTGTACTCCCTGATCTTCCAAAACCTATGCCATTTGACCAAGAAAAACCTAGGATGTCTCACTTAGTAGACAGACTGATTAGTACCACGACTCACCACAGTCCACAACCCCAACCACCACCGATGTATGGAACACCTCAATACCCGTCGGCATACAAGGGCACTTCTTATTACCCCCCACCCCCTTATCAACAACCATACCCTATTACTATACCTCCACCCATCAGTGGACCACCGCCGGCACCCCCCATACATTCACCTATTCAAACGGGCTCTGGTACCCCCTCTACCTCAACTTATAGTACTAGCGAAAGCACTACACCTTCCTATGTACCTTACGGATCGTTATCACCATAGAATCCATACTTCCCATTTCCTGGTCCCCCACATCCTCATGCTGGGGTGAATTTTGTTCAACCCTCTGTCGTTCAGCAATACCAAAATTTCGAACAACTGAATACAGCCAATCCAACCCATCCTTCGAACAATACCAAAAAGAAAGGAAAAAACAGGAACAACAACAACCCAAGTCAAAGTGGGCATCAACCCCAGCAGAACCAACCCACTGGGGGCAACTAGCACCAAGGGAATCAAAACCCCAGGGGGGAAATAATAATAGGCATCAAGGGAGAAATAAAAATACTATTAAAACCAACTTCCCTTGTGCTCTTTGTGGTGATTTTGGCCATTACACTCATCATTGCCCCCAAATCGCTGATTTCAAATGGTTGAAATACTCTGGTAGTCTTCCCCACCCTCCAGCATCGCCCGCTCCTCAGCAGGCACCACAACA
>ML801584.1:158685-171640 GCA_009831015.1 Picea engelmannii
GTCACAGTTTGTTCCAGATCCAGGTGGATCTGGGGAGATTGGTCTGTGTCCGCACTCACGAATTTATCCTTGAACACCCCTCAAGTGCGTTTTCTGTGTCACCGTTGGGCACCTCCTTGGCTTCATCATTTCCCAAAGTGGTATTACCATGGACCCCCTCAAAGTCCAAGCTATCACCGAAATTCCACCTCTCCAAAATTTACGTCAATTTCAGAGCCTACAAGGCAAAGCTAACTTTCTACGGCGGTTTGTCCCAGACTACACCATACGCGCACACAGTTTACTTCGCTTACTACGTCACGACATCCCATTTCACTGGGATGACCATGCCTAACAATCATTTGACGACCTTAAAATGGCGCTCTCCAATGCCCCTTTAATTAGTGCACCTGACTACAATCGTGACTATATCCTCTACGTATCAACATCAGTTGTATCAGTAGCAGGATTTCTCATCCAACTAGGTGATGACAATCGTGAGCATGTCATTTATTACGTTAGTAAAAACCTCTCAGGGCCACCCTTGAAGTATAAACATGAAGAGAAACTTTCTCTTGCAATCGTCCTCGCAGTCCAAAAACTGCGCCACTACATTTTGCTTCGCACAACCAAGGTTGTAGCAGATTCCAACCCTATGCAATACTTGCTCAGTCGTCAGCAAATTAACAACAAATTTTCTCGATGGATTGTTATCCTTCAGGAGTACGATTTAGAATTATCAACACCCAAGAGTAAGAAGGCCCTCGTTCTCACCGAACTTGTCATGGCCCTCCCCTCTAACACCACCAGTACCCCCGTCAACACCAACTTTCCTGATGAACACCTCTTTTACATCACTTTGGATGATCCTTGGTACGATGACCTCCTCATCTACCTCCGAACCCAAAATTTTGGTAACCACCTTTCACGATATGATCGTCATCGTATCTTCCATCAGGCCCCCCGCTACCTCCTCATCGGAGACATCCTATACCGGCGGGGAGTCGACACCATTCTTCGTCGATGCCTAACCATTGACGAGGCCGATAGAGTCTTGAACGACTACCACATCGGCGCATGTGGGGGCCATATTTCGAGAATATCCACTGCTCATAATATTATCCAAGTAGGTTACTTTTTGCCTACCTTGCTTCACGATTGCATTCATGCCATGAAACGATGTGAGTAATGTCATCTTTACGCCAATAAAGCCCGAGCTCCCCCTGGTCTTCTTCATCCCGTCATCACTGCCGGCCCTTTTTGTAAATGGAGCATCGACTTCATGACTTGTAATCCCCCCTCCAGAAATGGTCACAAATACATTGTGGTCATAGTCGATTACTTCACCAAATGGGCAGAAGCTATGCCCACCTTCAACAACACTGCTGACACAGCAGTGTGTTTTTTCTTTAACCACGTCATATCTCGTTTTGGATTACCACTCCAACTTGTTTCCAATCATGGGAAACACTTCGAGAATGAGATCTTTGTCGAACTCTCATCTCGGTTAGGATTCTCTCACAAGTTTTATTCACCATATTACCCTCAGTCTAATGGACAGGTCGAAGCAGTTAACAATGTCCTCAAAACCATGTTACAACGCACAGTTAATAAACATAAAACCAATTGGCATCATATGTTATTTTCTGCACTATGGGCTTACCGTATGACTGTGAAAATAGCTACTAGTTTCACACCATTTCATCTATTCCATGGAGTTGGGGCCACTCTTCCCATTGAGTGTGAAATTCCTACCTTACGCACCTCAATCAAGCTATTACCCGACACTACTCCAATGGAGCAGCGCTTGCTGAACTTAGAGTCTCTGGATGAAGATCATCAATCTTCATTACAGAACAATGAGGCAGCTAAAAAATAGTCAAAGGCTACTTTTGATCGACATGTCAACCTTCGCTCATTTTGTGAAAGAGACCTCATCCTGGCTTATGATACCGCTCATGATACCTTTGGCCATGGAAAAATCGAGTCACTATGGCATGGCCCATACATTATCCAACATTGCCTCACCAAAGGCGCATATATCCTGGCCTCTCCTAAAGGCCTCTTTCTCAAAGAACCCGTCAACGGGTTGTACTTAAAGAAATTCTATGCTTAAACATAGTCATTCTACTTTAGGCTCTTTCTTTTATAGTGATTTTAATCTTTTTTCCATTCCTCACGTCTAAACTCTCATTTGTGCTATTGACAAATGCTTCCTCCACTGGCCTACCACATCAGTTACGCCGACGACGCCAGCCGTTGGACACAAAATCTCGCTTCGGTCGCTTGGGCTCTCTACACCCCTTCACATGAAATGCTCCATTCGAGCGGCATATGTTTGGGGTCAGCGACCAACAACCAAGCCAAATACACTGTCGACATCAACCTCCTATCCAATGCCCAACATCATAGTATTCGTCACCTTAGCGTCTTTCTCGACTCACAACTAGTTGTTCTCCAACTCAACAATGTGTACTGCATACGCAATCCTTGCCTCTTTCGCAAATACCTGCAGGTTAGACTTTTATCTCGACATTTTGATTCCATTACATTTACACATATTCCAAGACAATTGAATCAACTTACAGATAACCTAGCTAATATTGTGTTAGACTGGCATATATCACATCAAGCTACCTCTACACATACATAAACATATCAACAACCTATCATAGAATATATAGATTAGACATCATCAATACATTAACAAAACACGTTTAAACACCACATAGATCTCAAAATGTATACTCATGTATGTATTGAAAGGTCCATAGTGCCATCCAACTGTTTACATACAAAAATACAACTATCTGTAGGCCAATGAAGCACCTCGGTACAAAATGGGCTCACTAGCCTATATACAAAAAATACATCAATACATAGAGAACCACTCACGGTGCCTCTAGAGAACCATTGCATGCCCCTCCCTTAGGTGGTGGCGGCCCACCACCACCTACCCCTCCCTCAGGCGGTGGTGGTCCACCCCCTACCGGTCCCTCCTGCCCCGGCAGCATACGTCCAGTCATCGCAGCACCAGCCATTGCTTCTCGTCGTACTACGGCCCGCCATGGCGGCGGAACCCCCACACACTGCTCCAGGATACCCTCATCCTGGATGCGAGACCACATGCCCTCAGGCACATCCTATAACACGACCTCCAGGCAACGGCGTATGTCCTCAAAATCTACTCTGGCAACCGTCGGAGGAGCATGTGATGGCCCAGCACTAGGCTCATCAAACTAGCATCTCCTCACTGCCCTCTCTGGATCAGTTGGTCGCACCACGGCATCCTCATGCCAACATCTCTCTCCCCGTGACAGTCTCTCTGGCTCCTGACGAGATGACGCTCTCTGCAACTCCACCTCACGCTCGCGAGGTGCCACATATCCACATACAAACAAGCAACAGATAGTATCAGCATCTATATCATATAAATATGTCATGCTATCTCAAAACACAAAAAACATATATATCAACATCATCAACATACCTCGGTAATCAAACACCTCCCCCGGAGGTAGCACCATGTTCGGATCCTCCTGGAAGTCAACCCCGGCATAGGGGTATCGCAATACCACCTATGGCATCTGCTGCCATACCTACGTCACCTCTGCAGTAAAGAAATTGCCACCCTCACCACCACCATGGCGAAGCAACATAGTCGACCACCACCTCAGTCACAGCTCTCGTGCCCTAGGCACACCCAATAAAATCCTAGGGTGCAACATCGGCACTCCAGAAACCTAGCCACTAGGATGGACCCAAAGGAAAACTCTCTAGCATCCATGGACCGACAGTGGTCAAGCTGCCCTACCATCCTGGCATGTAGCGTCAACCCCTAGGCGAAGTGCTCACCGGCCAACACTCTCTCCATCACCATCAGCTAGCCACCACTAATCTGTTGCGTCACTAGTGAACCATAAACTCTCACAATCATCACTGCTAGACAACAATGCGCTAGGGCATCCATCAACCCAATGCTCATGATTGTGCCGGACATAAAGTTCGGCCCCGAACAATACCTCCGACCAACTGTCACTAGTGGTGTATCCCTTGGTAGCATCGACTCCACCGGTAGGGGTGCTCCCCGAAACGGGAGCCCAGTCAAAAAATACACATCCTCCACCATAGTGAAGGGAATCTGCTCTCCCTGCACTATGAATCAGTGCAAGTCCGGACTCCACATCCAGATAAGAAACTGTAGGAGATACTCTTGCGCTCGTATCAATGGGCACTCAAATAACTTAAGCATCCCACAGGTTCCCAAATTCGCACGTACACCTGGCTCCTCAATAGCCACGGCGTCTCGCAGCTGGGACCAATCCTGCTCTCGCCAACCAATTGGCATCGTGCACAAAGCTCACCTGTAACCATAAAAAATCATCCTAATTCAGCCACCTGGACATTCAAAAAGATTCAAAAACATAAATTTTACACCCGTTCATCCCACAGGTGCGCACATGTGCACTCTTGTTCACTACACAGGCGTGCACGTATGCGTGCCTATTCAGCTGACAGGCATGCACATAGTGCGCGCCCTCTTCCCCTTTACCAGCGCTCCCATATGCACCTATTGGGTAGGAAAGCACGCATGTATGCGCACCTACTTCCCAATCACCCACGCACGTGAGGCCCACACTCTTCAAACCCCCTATACAGCCCTCCGTACACACCCTGCCCAAAAAAGGAAACCCTAATTCTATGCAAGATGATCAGACCACTAACCTGAAGCTCACTGGTCCTCGATTGGATGCCTTGTCCTCCCAGAATCTCAAAATCTCCTCTGAATACTTCTCATCCAATCACTATAGAAGAAAGTACAAATGAGGTGGTAATGTGGGCCCTACATCTATATATAAGCCCTTTTTCCCAACTTCCACTCACCATTCCGGGAGCTCCGCGTGTCCATTTCTCGATCTGTCTTTAGCCACGGGATCAGCATCCCATCATCTACATCATGATATTCTCTGGGCCTCTTTTCATCCTGAGCCCCCGAGATGCCATTTTCCATACCCTAATCAGGTACGCATGCGCATATTCACACTTATCAAATACATGCTCATATATTCGATTCTCTTAAGATATTGTTCACGTTGGGTATTTGGTTTTCATGTGTGCAGGTACTTGGTCATCATACATCGACACAACCCTTTCAAGTATATATTCATCACTGGCATGTAGTCATTCCCTTTGAATATCACTTACATTTCCAGTCACACCCTCTGACATTTGCCTCTAGGATCCCCATTTCCGGCTCTGCAGTACCCACACCTCCATTTGCATCTTTGGTACTATCACCCGGTAGCACTCTTACCCACATGAGTTGTCCCATTCACATCACCCTTTTGCACTTATGACACTCATGTTGTTTTTCAAAACCCTTTAGGGATGGGAGTCCCGATAGTCTTACATCATGTCGCGAATCAGCCACATACCCCTTCTCCTCATTTTGCTAGCTTTCCCAATGGACTCCCAGATTATATCTCCACGGTTTTATTTTTGGTCTGTACCTCCGTAGTAGTATGAACCCTCCATTTCATCCACAATTCATTTACCCATCTGCAAATCTCCCTTCATTTCACCTACCTCATACAGAAACCCACCCATGGGGCCCCCACCCTCCATCAGTTCTTCGATCAAATTATGCCCTACCCAAGCCAACCATATCACACTGGGGCACCCATTTCTGTATTTTTACACTTCTCCCCAATTATTCATTATTTATTGTACAAACGCCTTTGTTTCCAGTCATTACATTACCTTTTTGTTGTGACCTTTGGCGACCTGCTTCCCTTTTTGGCTAAACGCAACCCATGTCACCCTTGGTTGGAGCACTACTTATCATCCACCCTTGCCAGCATCGCCCATATCTTCATAGTACCCCACAGGCCACTTACCTCTGCCCTCTGAATTTGTTCACCTTGTCCCACCTCTGGCACAACTTATCCTCGGTCTTGTCATCCCCCTGACACTTGACCTCGTTGAATGGTTGCGGCCTCTTTTATCTCACATATACTCCAACCAAGGGCAGTCTTGAGTCTTCCTACATCTTGAATTCATCCATGAACCTCCTCCACTTCCTAACCTCACCTAGTAGATTTCACGAAGCCATTTTCTTCTGGGAGTCGCGTCCCCCTTTTTGTCGACATCAGCACAGTTTTCTAGAAGGGTGACAGTATCTTGATTCTCATTACCCACCCAATGAGAGATCTCAGATGACATAGGGTGACACAAAATTTCTCCCTGCTGTCGTTGACCCCCATAACATTTGACGTCAACACTTTCTCATGTTACGGTGGGTCTTACTTTGTGACTATTGCAGTTAGTTCTTTTCACTTGCCGAAGACCTCTGAACTTGGTTGGGCCATCAATGCCCACAGAATCAATGATACTTATTACCGCGGTCACTGCCTACCATTCAGAGTATGTTCATCCACATCATTTTCTTCTACCTTTATCATGACCACCCCCAAGGGTGTTGCATTTGTCTACACCAACACTTCATTCCTCTTTTTGAGTTACATGACACGGGCATGGGGCATGTCCGCCTTGTTTGTACACAGTTTTCTTTTTCACACACCTCATGGAAGGTTGGGTTCTACCGGTTCCTTTTTCCCTCCAATGGATCGCTCTAGATGATCCCACTATTTCTCTCTCTTACAACACTCTCAATAGAAGAAACATTGATGGATTTCGGTTATACGTATGCTCCTAACCTCATCCATCAGGGGGCATCTATTATCACTGAAATTTCGTTCGCACATGGTTACAAGCATTCAGCATCATTAAAACAGTTATGAAGTCATCCATGGACCTGAATTAATACCAAAGAATTTATAAAGGGTCAAAAACTATACAAAATAGTGAAAAATTGAAGGGTGCTATAAAGACATTGGGCACGTGCGCACATGCGTGAAACAGAAACGTAGAAATTTTGCGCATGCGCATGATGCGTGACTGTTATCGCAAAAATCTGCGCACCTGAGAAACGGTGCATTTATGAGAGTGGTCGGCCTCCCACCCACTTATGGTTTAGCTCCCAAGCCGATTTGACACTCAAATATGGACTAGATTTGACTGGATGGTTGGTCAAAGACCTAGAAATGCCCTAATTATCCTCTTTACACACTACAAACTAGTTGAACAATATCTCAAAGGAATGCTATAAAAAGGCCATGGATACACTTCATTTTTCAAGGAATTCAAAGAAAAGTCATGCTTCCATTATTCTCTTGAGGACTCTATCCTTTCCAAGAGTATATTTGCATCATTGCATTGGGCAATCCATCTCACCCCTTGAGTGGATTAGCAAAGAGTTCTTTCACCATTTTCATTTTTATTTGTTGTAAGAAGAGCTTACTTGTGGGGGTCCAAGAGCCCTCCCTTGGAGGAAGAAGGGACTCATAGTCCCCTTGATTCTTGTTGTTTTCTTTCACTAATATCAGCCTTATCATTGGTGGCATAGGTCTCATTGTTCTTTTTGTATCTATGTCCCTATGCTTATAAATTTAGTTGTTATTTCATTTCTTAGTTCAATTCTTAGTTGTTTTATATTTCTTTTTCTAACCCTTTTTTCCTTGCATTTGTCCTTCTCAGCAGACCCAACTGAGCTTGCAAGCACCTCTATTTTTCTCACTAAGGTGACGAAAGAGGTGCAACACCACCCTCTAGTGTTCCAATCGAAGTTCCATCAAGATTTCCAAAGAGACAGTTCAACATTAGCATAGAAAACAGATTGAGATACACATGTAATTTATCAGAAATCTTATTCGATATCACATTCTCAAAGTTATATTTTTCCCTACAGAGGAGTGATTTGCAAAATTTTTCACAGACTCTTATAGAATCAAAGTTTTCCAAACTTCAATCTATGTTAGGAATTCAAGAATTTTTCATTGAGGGTGATGAGTCACAAAATTGCCATCTTTTGACATCCCCTTTTTCCTTATTTTTAATCATTTTCCATTTATGCAAGACTTCATATTAGTCCATTTTAATGTTCATGTGCAGGGTTAAGGCTTAAAGTGTTTTCCATTGGATTTCTTAGTACTTTGGTCAATTATGATTAACATTAGGGAGAATTTGTGTATTATGTATTTATTTTTAATGTCTGACGCCTGGAAAAGTTGTTACAGGATTATAAGTTGATGTTGCTCATTTTCGAGTTTATATACTTGATGTTCCCTTTCAAGTTATGCTAAGGAGATAAGTTTCTCAACTTCTAAGTCCAAACCTCAAGTGTATGCATTTTATGAAGATCTAGAAAAGTTGGCACATAGGTGAAAGACAATGGATTGTTACCTTATTTTGATGGACCCTAGAAGTACAATTTATTATGCAAGGTCAAAATGCATCTAAATATATAGGAGTGAATTATGGAACCTTAACTTATCATTGCAAAGGGAGTTTGAATGCACTATTGTGGAGCTGACACTACCCAAGAAAATCAAATAAAAATACTTTCTTCAACTAATTATGAGAATCCAACAATCTATTGTATGGATTTTTGGGATATAATCCCACTTGGAAATTCATGGAAATCATAGAAAATGATGGATTTCTAGAAACCGCACATCCACAAATTTGTTTCTCCATATATTTATGAGTTATAAATTCGTTTTGATAGCTACAGCTCAAGAGGAAAAAAACCGGTATCTTCATGGCTCTTGGATGTATTTTGGGCAAGTTGTTATAATGTACACAAATAATTACTAATTTAATAGGCCATGGTATTATAAAACTTGATGGGGTCATCTTGAATCTTGGAACCATCTAGTTATCAATTGTAAATTTAGCAAATTGTTGTAATCACTTGGGAATATATTATCCTTAAGTGGG
Organism: Picea engelmannii; assembly: GCA_009831015.1. Lineage (NCBI taxonomy): Eukaryota > Viridiplantae > Streptophyta > Pinopsida > Pinales > Pinaceae > Picea > Picea engelmannii. The sequence continues at coordinate 167,503 of ML801584.1, forward strand.
AGTTTAGTTGCAAGAAAGTTTATGTATAAAATAGAGCATCATCTCCATTCCAACAGAGAGAACTCTTAGAGAAATGTCCAAATTCATGATTGAATAAACTACAAGTTCTTGAAATCTGATTTAACTTAGATTACAGTTTTCTCATTTTCATGTTAGTGCTTAACTAGTTTTTGTTGTTGTAGATTAAGTTGGTTTCCATGTTATTGGAGGCAGATCTCACTCCATCAGAACATGGTGTTGGGGTTTCAATTCTCTTATTTCATTTTGAGCATTTAAATTCAAGTATTTTTCAATTTGCAATATATGTGTAATTTACTTTCCCACAAGTTTATATTAATTTCATTCTTAGAATTTATTTTCTTTGTTTCTTATAGAATGCTTGGTTGTATAAGTAAGTTATTAGAACACACTCATGATGACAATATAATAACAGTGAAAGAGAAGTTCTATCACGGGACTAGGTCATTGATGATACCACTTTAAGAGGAGTCATATGTTAGAATTGAAATCACAAGTGTTAGAAGTTAGTTCCTATGTCTTTTAATTTCCCACGGGTGTGTGTTAATTTTTCGCAACGCAATTTCCTTTTTGTAGATGCATGTTAGAAAAATAATGCAAGTTGGAAATTTGTAACCGGCACATATAGTGCATGAAATCTCACAAGTACATTGGAAACCCTGGTTGATAAGTTAAATGCACAAGTGTCATGAGTTAAATAAAAGACATATAGAAACATTGTCAGAGGGATAGGCACTAATGCCTCATTTCTTATCCTATTGTGTCACCTTTGTAAGTCCTTCAATCCTATCCCAAGTTGTTCTTAAGGGATATGTTAGGATATTTAGACACTTAGGATTTAGTAATATCAACTTGGTCTAATGTGTCTTTAGGTAAAGTGTGTTTCTTTAGTGTTTTTCTTTAATTTGTTTCTTTAGTATGCATTTGTATTTATGTAATCTGACGATCACAATATGTTCTATACATAAAGCGATATGATGATTCATATTCTCCTCGATACTAATGACCATATTGATATGTGGATCAGTACCTGATTGGTCAATGATCTTTATTTAAAGAGCATGGAGAGTCATTTGTTGAAGATCGATTGTGAGAAACTCTTATGTAGAATATTTTTCTTTTGCATTAATATATTGCATCAAGCAACCACATTGTCTAGGGTTGTGCATTGTTTCCATTTTTTAAGCTTTTAACCACATAAAAATTGGTGCAATGATATTTTATCAAGTTGTGTGGGTGGTTTCTTAACGTATTCAACCTATGTGGAAACACCATGTTTTGTCGAATAAGTACATGGAAAGAAAATAGATGTTTGAAACTTATACATACTGACATTTATGGTCTTATGGAATATTATTTAGGTGGATGAAAATACTTCATTTTTTCCATTGATGATTTTATAAGGATGGCATGGGTATCGTTTTTGAAGGATAAGTCAAAAACCCTTAAAATGTTCATACATTTTCAACACTTGCTTGAAAATGCCACCAAAGAAAAAATTGTCATATTAAGGATAGATAATGAGGGTTAATTCACTTCAAATGAATATAATGGATATTGCAGTAAAAATGGAAGCAAATGGTAGTGGAAAAAATCCATCACTCCATAGAAAAATGGGGTCATTGACAGAATGAACAGAACTCTCATAGGAACGGTGAGATCTATGGCATATTTCAAGGGGTTAATTATACAATATTGGGCAGAAGCAATTCATACAATTGTCTATCTAAGAAATCAATCACCAACATCAGCCTTAGATGAAATGAATGTATATGAAGCTTGGTATAGTAATAAGACTTTAGTTAATCATCTTGTATTTTTTGCTTCTACTTGCTATGCCTTATTTCCTAAAGAAAAAGGGACCAAGATGGAAAATTGTAGTATGAAATGCATACTTATTGGGTATTATATGGAAATAAAGGCTATTGGTTGTTATCTAATGGGAACTTTATTATTAGTTGATATGTTTCCTTTGATGAAACTAAAATTCAAAATGTGGAAGAGAATTATAATCTCCTTAGTCACATAGAGAAAAGGGTAACTCATGATAAAACAATCCATCAAAGAAAACCAAATTGGATTGAAAAAGACTTAGATGCCAACATGAATGTTGAAGAGTTAGATAACTCTTCTTCATATGATGATTCTTCTATTAGCTAATATGGTGGAACAAGATATGATATAGAGGACACAACAATGTAGATAATCGAAGAGGAATAGAAAAATTCAAGAAAGGAGGTGGTGTCTAAAGACACCATTACAACACTTAAGCAGAGTGCACTGTGATCAGAACATCACAACACATGTTGCACATCATGATCTGCATGATTTGTTGCACAATATTAATTTTCATGATTGATAATGACCAAAGGGGTCTCCTTTTATAGCCTCAAGATCTAATTGATTTCCATAGAATCCAAAAGATCTTTTCCACATGTAATTGTCGGTTGTTAGAGTTGACTCCTCAAAATCCATTTTGTCGAGACGAATCAATAGGACTCAACCAAAATTCCTATGCATCCAACTCATAGTCGATTCTTGGGTTGGTCAATCCACCACATGACTAACTTTGATTGTCAGAACGATCGACACATTGACTACTCAATTGACTGGTCTAGTGTGTTTGTTGATCACCCGACCGACTAAACCCAAGAGATGTGTGATGAACCATCAATTATTGATTTTCCAATACTCCCCCCCCTCCCATTATCACACATATATAGAGTTTCATGAGGTGAAATTACATCACTATAACACCCCTCCATAATTTCATCTTCATGAATCCCAAGCATGGTGCAAAGCTTGATAAATCTAGCTTCAGCTAAAGGTTTGGTGAAGATATTAGTAGCTTGAACACCCAATATATGTGTGATGAACCATAAATGCTTAATTTTCCAATACCCCCCCATCATCACACAGCTATAGGGTTTCAGGATGTGAAATTACATCACTAGAACACCCCTTCATAATTGCAGCTTCCTAAAGCCCAAGCATGGTGCGAAGCTTTATAAATATGGCTTCAGCTAAAGGTTTGGTGAAGATATCAGAAAATTGAACAGCCAAGAGATGTGTGATTAACCATCAATTCATGACGTTCCAATACCCCCCCGCCCCCCATCATCACATAGCTCTAGAGTTTCAAGAGGTGAAATTACATCACTAGAACACCCCTCCATAATTGCAGCTTCTTGAAGCCCAAGCATGGTGTGAAGATTGATAAGTATGGATTCAACTAAAGGTTTGGTGAATATATCAAAAACTTGATCTTCATTGTTGCAATATTCAAGAGAGACAATTTTCTCATGAGCCAATTGTCTCAAGTAGTGAGCATGGAGCTCAACATGCTTCATCTTACTGTGGGAACTAAGATTGTCAACAAATTGTACGACACTTTGGTTATCATGGTAGATTGTAGTCGAGGTTAGAATAGGAAGGCCAAACTCTCCCAAAGGTTGACAAGGAGACTACCTTATATTTCTTACATGACCACACCAAAGGTCCAGTGCTATAGTGAAACACATAGCTAGAAGTGGACTTCCAGTCATCATCATTGCCAACCTAGTCGAAGTAAGTGTGGTCGACTAGAGAATATAAACTTTGACAATACTTGATACCAAAATGAGTGGTACCCTTCAGATAGTGAACAATTCATTAGACTCATTTCTAATGGATTTCTTGTTGATTAATTGGGTTGGTTGTCATTGATGTCAACCCTTGAAGAAACTCTGGTAGAAAATTCTGATAGCACAAAGGTTTCGGTAATGGATCCAAGTTTGTTTGATATATAATGGTATGAGTTTTGATATATTTGTAGGTAATACTATTCTATATGGATAGTACATATCATGCTATTTATGGTGGTATGTGGAACATCACATAACTTCTCACGGTTAGAGAGTTGTGGCCATGTGAAGTTGTAGAACCCTCATGAATCATCTAGAAGCCCCAAAAAGTCAAAGTGTTTGCAAAAGAAATTATTTAAATAATAAATTTAATGGAGAACTCCCTAAAATAAGGAAAGTGGTATGCTACATGAAAGTATAAATAAGAGGCAAGTCTCTCTTATTTGATCACACCTAAATATCATTGAATATCTATTTTTGTGAAAGGTTATTTGGGA
>ML801584.1:176391-191996 GCA_009831015.1 Picea engelmannii
TTTAAATAATAAATTTAATGGAGAACTCCCTAAAATAAGGAAAGTGGTATGCTACATGAAAGTATAAATAAGAGGCAAGTCTCTCTTATTTGATCACACCTAAATATCATTGAATATCTATTTTTGTGAAAGGTTATTTGGGAAGGTATTATTGATAGAGAAAATTGCAGCAGAAAAAGTGCGGCAAGAAAAGTGTGACAGAAAAACCGCGGCAAAAAAAGTGTGATAGAAAAATCACAGCAGAAAAAGTGCGGCAGAAAAAGGGCGGAAGAAAAAGTGCGGCAGAAAAATCATGGAAGCCACATGGTTGGGGTCTATTTATGAGAGATATGGCACATCTTGTTTAAATTATATTTTTTGAGCTAGGGTTTATCTCTTGAGATGGTATTGGATGTTCAGTATTGCTGCATATATCAGTTTTTTTGAGGGATACAAATTGTACTTTGTTGTTGGTATTTGGAATATGGGTATTGGTCTTTTGGTTGCGATATGTTGTTGAAGTTGTTGGTTTAGCTTGAGGCTACATAACAATGAGGTTTTGGCACATGGTTTGATGTAAGGGTTTATGGTGTTTGGTTATGGATAGTGTGATGTATTTCTAAACAACTTTTGATGGTTATATTGGTATATGTACTTGGTGTATGGTTGAGGTACATGTTTGAGAAAAGTAGTTGATGAGTTGGCACACACATGAGGTGTATACTTGATGATGTTGGTATATCTTTATGATTCATATTTAATGTGTATTTGATGCATGATTGGTACATATTGGGTGCATGGTTGATGCACTCGTTGATGGTGCAGGTTGAGCTACAGGTTGGTGCATGGTTGATGCACTTGTCTATGGTACAGGTTCTTTGGACAGGTTATTGTGATAGGCTATTTGTATAGGTTTGGTGCATGGTTAATGCATTTTTTTATGGTACAAGTTGATGTATGGTACATGTTGGCACAAGTTATTGGTACAGTTTGTTATAGGTTGATTACAGTTTGATTGGTACAAGTATACAATAGTATATCTCACAGTGCTAGTGTGGTAGTGGTTCCATCATTCTACTTCTACGTCAGGGTGGTTGGATGGGGAAAGGAGAGGTGGTTGTAGCCACCTTTCAATTGTAGTTGGAGAAAATAGGGGTTTGTAGCCTCTTTTTGTTTGTAGCCAGAGAATTGGGGAGTTGGAGCTTCCCTCGAGTTGTAGCCTGAGAAACTAGGGGGTTGGAGCCTCCTTACAGTTGCAGCTAGAAAAAAAATGAAGTTGGTGTTTCCAATGAATGTAATTCTTCAAGACATATAGTAAAAAAAATTATGTGGTTTTCTCCTACTTTGGGTTTCCACATAAAAACATTGGTGTACTATGTATGTGTATGATTGCTCATTTGTTCATTGTTTATTTACTCAGTAATTGTTGGATGATAATGCTACACTGATATAACACTTGCATTATATGGTTGAAAAGGATTAAATTTCTTTATTACTGATTCAACCCCCCTCTCAGTAATCCAACAATTGGTATCAGAGAAGGTTCCTTCATAAATCAGTTTAACCACTGAAAGGTAGATCATGGAGAGAAACAACATGTATAAAAATGGAATACCACAATTTGATGGACAAAAGTATGCATTTTGGAGTAGAAGGATGAAAACATATATACAGGCACAGGGATTTAAAATTTGGCAATCAATTGTAGATGGATACAAAGAACCAGCAGTTCCACCGACAAATGAAAGAGAAATGAAACTCGGGAAAAATAATTTCAAAGACACAAATACACTTTTGAATGGTCTTTATGAATTAGTATACACCAAAGTTATACATTGTAAATATGCTAAAGATATTTGGGACAAGCTCTAAAATATTTATGAAGGAGATTCAAAATTCAAAGCAGCAAAGCTTCAAACTTACAGTGGTAAGTTCAAACAACTAAAGATGGAGGAAGATGAGAATATTGCAGCTTACTTCTTATGAGTCGATGAAATAGTAAACTAGCACAGACACAAAGTGGCTAGTGAACATTGAAAGGCGATGCCAAAGCTTCCTCCCGGACAGATGAAACACATAGAGCAGAGGAAATCTAAAAGTTAATTTCAAATGTGGTAATTCCAAAGGTTAATCAGTTAAACGTGGCAATCATATGGTGGCACAGTAATTTCTTAATATGATTAGGTAAATGTTAAAAAGTAAACAGGTTAACTCATGCATTCAAAAATACAAGGAAGTTATGAAGAGTAAATCACATTCATTGATTTGGGAGGACGACTAAGAATATGCCAGCATCTTCAATTATTAGCCATCAGATTAGAATTTTAGATTAAAAGGTGATTAATTGTGCCCATCTCCAATAGGTATACGCCTTTCGGTGTAATGACATCATAGGATTGGGAGAATAAATTAAAGAATTTGTAATTGTTCAAAAGGTACTAATATCTCTTCCTATGATATTTGATCCTAAGATATCATCACTAGAAGAAAGAGTAGATCTAGACTCTATAACCATGGATGAACTACATGGAATCTTCAAAGCATATGAAATGAGAACTGAATAGGAAAATCCAAATATAAAAGAAGCAGTTTTCAAAGCATCCAAAAGGCCAAAGCAAAAGGGAAAGAAAAAAGAAAAAGAACATAGCAGCAACAGTGACATCTCAGAAGATTATGAAGAAATGGCCAACTTTGTCAAAAGATTGAAAAAGGGAACCAACAATAGATATAAAGGTAATTTTCCATTGATTTGTTTTAATTGTGATGGTATTTGTCATTTTGCTAACAAATGTCCTCATAAGAAAAATAAGAGGAATGATGAAGATTACTTAAATAGAAAATAAACATACAAAAGCAAAAGAACCACAAAGAAATCTTTCAAGAAAATCTTATGCACCAAAGAAGACATCTCCTCATCAGATGAAGATGAGGTCAATGATAGTGAGACAAAAAGAGTTCTATTCATGGCAGTAGAAGACTCTGATAAATAAGACATTGAAGAATAATATGAAGAGGCTGAAGAAGAATATGAAGAGGCAGAAGTTGACTATCGAGAATAATTTTTGTGTTCCATAGAAGTTATAAGAAGAGAGAAGAAGAAAAACAAGAAGCTAAAAGCGGAACTAGACAAGAAATAAGACACTCAAGAACTAGAACAAATGATCACGACTTTGAAGGTTCAAAGAGAAGAAGATAAAAGAATTGAAGAAGCACTCAAAGAACAACTAGAAGAAAGATATAGGATCATTGGAAATTTGGAAGCAGATATTGTCACATTAAAAAATGATCTTCAAAAGAAAAATATGTAGAACAACTCAAAAGTTTTGGATGACATTATCACCAGTCAAAAACCCCATCATGACAAGTCCAGACTTGGATATAATCAGACAGAAAAGGAATCANCAAAAAAAAAAAAAAAAAAAAATATCCAAAAAGTTATGCATAAACAATCAAAGGGGATAAGAAGATCTACAAGGAAGATTACAGGGACACTCCTCCACCAAGAAGATTCATATTTCAGAATAAAAAACCGACAAATAGGACTCAAGAAGAAGAAGGATTCAGAAGAGCAGCTCCTTTCATAATATCTTCAACTCCTAGGTATCAAACTAATTTTTTTGGTTTATGTTATGCATGTAATAATTTTGGACATAAATATATGAATTGCATAGCTAGCAGCAGGCACATAAACAACTTTGAAAGTCATACACAAAAGGGTTATCCAAGAAGGCCTAGTGAAACAAAGAGAATAGGTTACAATAGGTTTGAAACATTGAGCACTGAAGTGGAATGCTACAAGTGTAACAACTTTGGACACATGGCCAAAGATTGTAGAATGGCAGTTCCTCCTAGAGAACCACAAAAAAACAACAGCAATCACAAACAATAACCTCATAAGAGAACATGGATAAGAAAGTAGAATCAATATAGAAATGAAGAATGCACACTCTCTCTACAATATAAGAAGAAGAAATGTGGTTGGTATGTTGACAGTGGATGTTCAAAACACATGACAAGTGATAAACACAAGTTTCTTACATTAAGAAAGGAAAGAGATGGATCAGTCTCCTTCAAAAATGATGATTCAGCTAAAATCATTGGAAAAGGCATAGTCAGAATTGGAAACAAGAATACCAAGAAAAAAAAAATCTACTAGTAGAAGATATGAAACATAATATTCTAAGTGTGAGTCAAATGTGTGACCAAGGTCATAAAGTTACTTTCGATTCACAAAAGTGCGAGATACGAAAAGAAGGTTCAATAAAATTGATTGTAACAGCTGCAAGAACTTCAAGAAACATATATGTACTAAGTGAAATTAGAAATGAAAAGTGTTCTCTAGGAAAGGAAGATGAAAATTAGCTATGTCACAGAAGAATGGATCACATAAACTTTGATAACCTTGTCAAAATCAGCAAAAAGGAAGCAGCTAGAGAAATGCCCCAGATTACGAAACCAACCAACACTTTATGAAAGCATTGTCAGCAAGGAAAGAAAACAAAGATGAGGTTTAAATCAAAAGAATATTCAATGACAAGACCACCGGAAATTATGCATAATGATCTAGTTGGACCAAATACAACAAAGGGTTTAAAAGGTGAGAAATATTTTATGCTATTAGTTGATGATTATACAAGAATGATTGTAGTTTGTTTTCTCAGGAATAAGTCAAAAGATTTTGAAAACTTCAATGTCTACAAGGAAATGGTTGAAAATGAAATGGATTCAAAAATCAAATGTTTGAGATCTGATAATGTCCAGGTGAGTTCACTTAAAAGGAATTTATGGACTACTACAGCAGGCATGGAATAAAAAGGCAATTCTATGTTGCTAGGACACCTCAACAGAATGGAGTTGTTGAAAGAAAGAACATGACAATATAGGAAATGGCTCGAACAATGTTATTGGATTCCAAATTGACAAATATCTTTTGGACACATGCAGTGCATACAACGGTTCACATTAAAAATAGAGTAATGCTCAGAAACACCACTGACAAAAATCCCTACGAGCTATGGAAAGGAAGACCAACAAATGTGAATCACTTTAGAGTATTTGGAAGCAAATGCTACATCAAAAGAGAAGATGGCAGAATGGGAAAGTTTGACTCTCATGTGGACAAAGGAGTACTTGTCGGTTACTCAAGTACAAGGAAATCATACAAGTGTTACAATTTGAGGTTGAACAAAGTTGTGGAAAGAATCAATGTAACAATTGATAAAACAAGTGGATGATAATTAAAGGAAGAATAAAATGAATCAATGGATCAACTTTACGAAGAAGAATAAGAAGATGAAGAATAAGTATAAGGGGAAGATAAAGAGGATCAGACAAAAGTAGAAGAGAAATTTTAGCAAGTACCTCCAAAGACACCTAGCAAACGAGTACAGAAGAATCATCCTTCAGATCAGATTATCGGAAACAAAGATGTAGGAGTTAAGACTAGAAGAAGAATCTGTTCACCAGAACAAACACACCTAGCACTCTCATCTATGATTGAACCAAATAGTTTTTAAGAGACCAACAAGGATGAATTTTGGAATAAGTCCATGGATGAAGAATTGGATCAAATAGAGAAGAATGACACTTGAGAATTGGTTCCAATACCAAAAAATAAGAATGTGATTAGCACAAAATGGGTACTCAGAAATAAATTAAATGAAGATGGACATGTTACAAGGAACAAAGCTATATTGGTATGTAAAGGATACGCACAGGTTGAAAGAATCAACTTTGAAGAGACATTTTCTCCAGTTACCAGAATGGAAGCAATCTGATTGCTCCTAGCTTATGCATGCTCCAAGAAAATTAAAGTGTATCAGATGGACGTGAAATCAGTTTTTTTGAACAGGGAACTTGAAGAAGAAGTATACATTGAAAAAGAAGAAGGATTTCAGTTGTTAGAGAACCCATATTATGTGTGTAAATTGAAGAAGGCCTTGTATGATCTAAAACAGGCTCCTAAAGCATGGTACTCTAGACTGGATAAATATCTACAATAGGAAGGGTTCAGAAAAGGAAGTGCAGACATCAACCTCTACATCAAGGTAACTCAAGATAGTATTTTATTAATTGAATTTTATGTTGATGATATAGTTTTTGGAAGTATTGATGACAGGTTAAGCCAAAAATTTGCAAAGGATAGGCAGAATGAATTTGAAATGTCATTACTTGGAGAACTATCCTTTTTTTTGGGTCTTTAGATATGTCAAAGAAACCAAGAAATTTTTATTTCTCAAACTAAGTATATCAGAGAAATGCTAAAGAGGTTTGGAATGGAAGATTGAGAACCAATTACCACTCCTATGCAAATCAGTTGCAAGTTGAGAAAATATGATGATCCAAAGTCTAAATACCAAAGGAAATACAGGTCAATGATTGGTATATTACTATATGTGATAGCATCCAGACCAGATGTAATGCAGGCAAATGGACAGGTGGCACGATTTCAAGCAGCACCAAAGGAATCACATGTATTACTAGTGAAGAGGATTTTCAAATATCTCAAAGGAACAAAAGAGTTTGGATTATGCTATCCAAAAGGAAAGGATTTATCACTTATTTCCTACACAGATGTAGATTAGGCAGGTTGCATTGATGACCTACAAAGCACCAATGGAGCAGTGTTCTACTTGGGTGATTTTTTAGTATCATGGTTAAGAAAGAAACAATCATCGGTATCCTTATCTACAGTTGAGGTAGAGTATATTGCAACAGCATCATGTTGTACATAGGTTCTATGGATGAAACAAACTATGAAAGATATATAGGTTGAGTATGATGAGCCCATTCCAATCTATTGTGATAATACAAGTGCCATCAATATCTCAAAGAACACGATGATGCACTCCAAGACATAGCACATTCCAATAAAGTATCACTTTCTACGGGAACATGTTGCAGAGAAGAACATCATATTTGAATATGTGGGCACAAAATAACCAGTGGCAAACATATTTACAAAACTGCTTCCAAGAGAAGCCTTTGAGTATCTTCGCTAGAGACTCGGAGTAATTTCCAGTCCAAAATGAATGATTTTGAATGCTTATCTTATATGTCTTAGATATACATGAGGAAGCACCATAAAAAGGACAATTCAATTAGGGGGAGAAGCCCCGGATGGAAATAAACATTTTCCATTGATGACAAAGGGGGTGAGATTTATCATATGCAGAGCACATAGGCATTTTTCCAGGGGGAGCGATGGTCATAGGGGGAGCATGAGTGATATGACTTCAGTATTGCATGACATGACTTCAGTATTGCATCAGATTTTTGTCATCAATGCCAAAGGGGAATATTGTTGATTAATTGGGTTGGTTTTCATTGATGTCAACCCTTGAAGAAAATTCAGTAGAAAATTCTGATAGCACAAAGGTTTGGGTAATGGACCCAAGTTTGTTTGATGGATAATGGTATGAGTTTTGATATATTTTCAAGTAAGACTATTCTAAATGGATAGTACATGTCATGACATTTCCGGTGGTATGTGGAACGTCACATAACTCCTCACGGTTAGAGAGTTATGGCCATGTGAATTTGGAGAACCCTCATGAATCATCTAGAAGCCACAAAAAGTCAAAGTGTTTGCAAAAGAAATTATTTAAATAATAAAGTTAATGGAGAACTCCCTAAAATAAGGAAAGTGGAATGCTACATGAAAGTATAAATAAGAGGCAAGGCTCTCTCATTTAATCACACCTGAATATCATTGAATATCTATTTTTTTGAAAGGTTATTTGGGAAGGTATTATTGATAGAGAAAAATTGCAGTAGAAAAAGTGCAGCAGGAAAAATGCGGCAGAAAAACTGTAGCAGAAAAAGTGTAGCAGGAAAACTACGGCTAAAAAAGTGTGGCAGAAAAAGTGTGACATAAAAATCGTGGCAAAAAAAGTGCAGCAGAAAAATCACGGCAAAAAATTCGCGGCAGAAAAAGTGCAGTAGAAAAATTGCGGCAGCAACATGGTTGGGCTCTATTTATGAGAGATATGGCACATCTTGTTTGAGGTATGTTTTGGGAGCTAGGGTTTATCTCTTGAGATGGTATTGGATGTTCTGTATTGTTGCATATATCAAATTTGTTGAGGGATACAATTGGTATTTTGTTGTTGGTATTTGGCATATGGGTATTGGTCTTTTGGTTGTGATGTGTTGTTGAAGTTGTTGGTTTAGCTTGAGGCTACATAACAGTGAGGTTGTGGCACATGGTTTGATGTAAGGTTTTATGGTATTTGGTTATGGATAGTGTGATGTATTGATAAATAAATTTTGATGGTTATATTGGTATATGTACTTGGTGTATGGTTGAGGTACATGGTTGAGAAAAGTAGTTGATGAGTTGGCACATACATGAGGTGTATACTTGATGATGTTAGTACATCTTGATGAGTCATAGTTGATTTGTATTTTATGCATGATTGGTACATATTTGGTGCATGGTTGATGCACTTGTTGATGGTACAGGTTGAGGTATAGGTTGGTGCATGGTTGATGCGCTTGTCTATGGTACAGGTTGATTACAAGTTCTTTGGATAGGTTATTGTGACAAGTTATTTGTACAGGTCTGGTGCATGGTTGATGCATTTGTTTATAGTACAAGTTGAGGTACAGTTTTATGTATGGTACATGTTGGCATAGGTTATTGGTACAGGTTGTTACAAGTTGATTACAGGTTGATTGGTACAGGTATACAATAGTATATCTCATAGTGATAGTGTGACAGTGGTTCCATCATTCTACTTATATGTCAGGGAAGTTGGACGGGGAAAAGACAGGTGGTTGTAGCCACCATATAGTTGTAGCCAGAGAAAATAGGGGGTTTTAGCCTCCTTCTAGTTGTCGCTAGAGAATTGGGGAGTTGGAGTTTCCCTCAGGTTGTATCCTGAGAAACTAGGGGATTGGATCCTCCTTCCAGTTGTAGCTAGAAAACAAAGGAAGTTGGTGCTTCCAATGAATGTAATTCTTCAAGACATATAAGAAAAAACATTATGTGGTTTTATCTCGCTTTGGGTTTCCACGTAAAAACACTGGTGTATTATGTATGTGTATGATTTCTCATTATTTCATTGTTTATTTACTCTGAAAGTATTGGATGATAATGATACATTGATATAACACTTGCATTGTATGGTTGAAAAGGCTTAGATTTCTCTATTACTGATTCACCCCCCTCTCAGTAATCCAACATTTCTTTGGGGTCCTACATGAACTGAAAAACCACACTAATAGAAAATAAAATGTTAGGTCGATTATGAGTAAGATAAATAATATTTTCAACCAATTGTCAATAAAGCATAGCATCGATTGCTGGTGTTTGACAAGTTTTAGTAAGATTTAATATAGACTGAAAAGGAATATCAAAAGGCTTGCAATCAGCCATCTTCAAACATGTCAACAAATCCATCACATATTTAGATTGAGAAATGAAAATCCCTTCACAAAGTGGTAATACTTGAAGACCCAAAAAATAATGTAGAGTGCCAAGGTATATCATATCAAAGGAGTCAACAAGTTGTTTCTTCAATATAAGGATGAGATCATTATTATTTACAATAATGAGTAAATCATCTACCTATATAACAACAATTAGAGTTTCTTTATTGGTGTGGATAACATATAGGTTGTGATCAGATTTACATCAATTGAAGCCAAGTTGAAGGAAGAAATTATCGATCTTAGCATACTAGGATCAAGTAGCTTGCTTCAAACCATAAAGCAACTTCTCAAGTCGACAAACTAGATTCAAATCAGTCACAAATCCAAGTGGTTGTTCCATGAAAAATTATTTAGATAGGTCTCCATAAAGAAAGTCACTCTTCACATCCATCTAATGGATTCTCCATCTAAAATGAGCAAGAAGGGAACGAATCAGTTGAATGGATACCATATTTACAACAGGGAAAAGGTTTCATTATAGTCGATGCCTTCTTTTTTAGAGAATCCCTTTGCTATGAGGTGCGCTTTATGTTTCTCAACAACACCTTCATAGGTAAATTTGGTCCTATAGACCCATCGACACTTCACAATTTTATTTCCTTACAGACAAGGAGCCAAGTCCTGAGTCTAACTCTTCAACAAAATATCATTTTTTTCTTCATGGCCTACTCCCATTCAATTCATCCTTTAGCATCTGAGTAGGTAACATTGTCTGAAGTTTCAAGAACATGAGTCATCAAGGAAACATTAGCATGTTTCTTTTGACTTGGAGTCTAATGCCCACATGAGGCATCTCTAGCATCAGCTCCAGCAGCTTCAATTGTCTTGGAAATCCATCGAGGTAAAAAATAAACAAGTGAACCATGGTTCACTTCATCGGGTCAATAATAATTTGGAGGGTCTTCATTTGTTGGACCAGTCGAAATAAAGGACAACAAACTAGTTAAATCGGAGATCGACAGTCTAGTCTAAACTAGGAGAAGGTTCGACTATATAGTCAAAGGACTGAAGAATGGAATAGGAGCACCAGTTTCAGAGACAACATCAAAGGGAGTATCCTATATTAATTTAGAAGAGGCATTCAAAAAATTAATGCCAGAAGACATATCATCAAACCAAACATTTCACTTGATAATGATTTTCCGTTTGGTAGGATCAAATAGTTGATAGAATCTCGACTCTTCAAAGTATCCCATCGTGATGCAAGAATGGATCTTTGCAACCAATTTTTTTCTGCAATAATATGGAATGTGAGCCCAGGAAACACATCCAAATACACGGAGGTGGACAATAGAATGCTTCTTCCCATACCATTGTTCAAGTGGAGTCATGGAGGGAATAGCTCGAATCGAGATGCAATTGAGAAAATAATTTTCACAATATATCACTTCATCCCATAAGAGAGGAGGAAGGTATTTATCTTGCAAAATACATCTATCCATTTTGACTAACGTATGATTCTTGTGTTTTTCATCTCCATTCTGCTAAGGTGTATGAGGAATCGATCGTTGTCAGTCAATACCAGATCGAAGTAGGTATTCTTCAAAGGGTTTATTTACATACTCACCACCATTTTATGAGCTTAATCATTTGATGGGTCAACCACATTAATTTTCATAAAAGGCCTGAAACTCCTTGAACTTTTCAAAGACAACATTCTTATTCTTCATGAAAACGACCCATGTGAAGTGAGATAAATCATCAATGAAATTCAAATGCACCTTGGACCTTCTAGTGAAGGTATATTAATGCAACAAACACCACTATGAACCAATTCCAGTAGCTTCTCTACTCACCACACTCTCCCAAATTCAAATGGTGTCTGATGATGCTTCCCAAGCACACAACCCTCACAGACTCCTTCAGGGGGAAACACCTTTGGAAAACTAGCAACCATGTTCTGAGTTTCCAATGCTTGCAAACTTTGTAAATTTAAGTGTCTAAGTCAATCATGCCAAATTCGACTTTATTCATCGATGTGACAAAAAATTGCAGTCAGTTTAGGTTCAGGTCAATTTGAGTCACGAAACTTGTAAAAACTTTTCATCATGTCGATAATCCCACCAGTGAAAATCAACTTCCCTTTTTCAAATCATGAACATAGAACCGATCTAGCCAAAATTCCAAAATCTTTCTTTTCTGTTTCAACTTAGGAACAAACAACAAATTGGCACTGATATTTGGCACATGATAAATGTCCACAATTTTTCCATGTTGACAAGCAACATCACCCTAACTAGCAACATCCAGAGAAAAATCATTAGCAACATAGATTTTACTCTCCTCAACTTTATTCAGTATCATGAATAAAGTGGCATCCTTAGCCATATGGTGAGTGCACTTAAAACCAACAACCCATTCATTCTGCACAGAATGAAACAGCAAGGCATGAGAACTACCAACTTGGAAGGTTAAATTATCAATGGGTCAGCGAACAGTAGACACATCTCCTTCAAGGAGTTTAACCTTCTCCTCTAAGTCATCTCACTCTTATAGTATTTTTTGTCTACATGTCTGACCTTTCCATAGTACTAATGTCTCTTCTTCTTTCAAATTTGTTGTGGTTGTCTATGGGGTCCATGGTCATCGTGAGTAAGTTTCTATGTAGAAACATCAGACTACACTTTATTCTTAGAATCCATCTTTCCCTTTCCCTTGAGCAAGTGGGTCTGGTGTTTACCACCAAGATTACCTTCTCTAAGAAATCTATGTTGATCATTAATTAAAATACCACAAAAATATTCAAAGGTGTAATCCTTGCCATCTTCCTTGCATGCCTACTAGTTGGTGTGGAAAGTTGACATGAACATGTCAAATGGTGTTCTCAATTTCATCGAGACTAGCTCGATGAATTTTCCATCCTTATTCAATAGTTATTTCCACATTCACTCAATTTCAACTAGATTTCCTTGACATGCACCAAAAAGTTCTCCATTCTCTCAAAGGAATGAGGATCGAGAGAGATCAACTCTTTCTCCAATTGCATGACATGGCTCTCTTAGAATCGGTCGAATAAGGTCTTTGGTTTCTTCTAGAGTTTATGAGTACAATCGATTCCACTGAGGTGAAAATGAATCTCCCACTATATGTAGGTTGTGATGACCTCCACCACCTCATATTTATTTCCATCAACAGAGAAATTTTCCTGATCGTATATTGAATATGGAATCGACACCTTTGTATAGTGACATAGTCCTTTAATCTTTAGTTGGGTTTCCATATTTGGTTCCCATATAGAATAATTTGATCCATTCAAAACAACATTGTCAATCTTCAAAACCATATTTGATATCTGGAAAAAATGGCCTGCTTCAAGGTTTCAATCAGCAAACCACTAGCTAAGAGTTAATCACACAACAGATCTGACTCGAAAAGGTTTGTAGATAATAGGTCAATATCTCAAACCATTGTCTCTGATACCATGTTGGGGAATAGTTTGGAACACGATATGAAACAAAGGACACAATATTGCAGATAATCGAAGAGGAATAAAAAATTTCAATAAATGAGGTGGTTTCTAAAGACATCATTACAATGCTTAAGTAGAGAGAACTATGATCAGAACATCATAGTGCATGTTTCACATCTTGATATGCATGATCTGTTGCACAATATCAATTTGCATGATTGATAATGACCTAAGAGGTCTCTTTTTATATCCTCAATATCTAATTGATTCCACAGAAACTGAAAGATCTTGTCCACATGTAACCTTCAATTGTTAGAGTTGGCTCCTCAAATTTTGTTATGTTGAGTTGACTTGACAAGACTCGACCCAAATACCTATGCATACAACTCATAGTTGATTTTCAGGTTGGTTGATACACCACCAAACTATCTTCAACTGTTGGTCGATTGTCCGACCAACAAGCACATCAACTACCCGAATGACTGGTGTGGTGTGTTGGTCGATTTCCCGACCTACTATATCAAGATGTAGGTCGACCTCTCGACCAAATAATCCCGAGATATGTATGATGATCCATGAATTCTTGATGTTTAACATCTTCTTCAACACAAAATAGATTAAACACAGAATATTCACCCAAGGGACATCACAACAAACCAAAATGGTTCACACAATTTCTCAAAGATGTTCATCAGATGAAAAAAACAAAGCGAGACCTAGAATTTCCCACACATCTCAATACATTTTCCCCTAACCACTCATGCTTCCATTGATCTCGCTACTTTCGTAGAAACAATGAAACATAAATAATGGTAGAAAGCTATGGTGGACAAATATAATTCAGTAATAGCAAATGGAACATAGAAGATTGTTGATTGTCCAATAGACAGTAAATCCATTATTAGTAAATGGATTTACATAATCAAGTATAATTCAAATGATGAAGTTGATAATTATAAATAAATACTTGTGGGAAAGGTATTTTCTCAACAAGAAGGCATTGACTATGAAGAAACATTTGCACCAACAATAATCAATGGAACACGATTATAATAGTAATTAATATGGTTGCATAGCATGGCTGGACATTTCATCAAATGGATGTAAGAAGTATTTGTCTTAATGATGATTTGAAAGAATAAGTCTATATGAATCAACCCCCATGATTTGAATTTGAAGGACAAGAACACAAAGTTTGAAAATTATCAAAATCTTTATACATCTTGAAACAGAAACCTAGAGCATGGTATTCCAAAATGGATGAATACCTTAGACATGATGGTTTTCATCACAATGATTATGATTATGTAAGGTAGCTAGAGAGGTAGTGGGGGGTGGCAGAGGGCCCATAGTGATAATAGTGGAGGTCATTCAATGTAAGGTGGAATAAGTCCACTATATTATTAAATAAGACCCACTATGGTAGTTAGATATAATAAATGGGTAATTAGATATAATAAATGTAAGAGGACTTCTTAGAAGATTCTACTTCTAGAAGATTCATCCTCTAGAATGTTCTTAGGTGATGGTAGCACTATATAAAGAGATTCAAGCAATGTAATGAGACATGAAGAGAAGTATTGTATTTGAAGCAGTAGCTCAATAGGAGGATGCCCCCTCGAAGAGGCAAGTGAACAGGAGAGGATCCCTTCCATAATAGGATCCATTGTATGGTGTTGCCCTACCTCAAGGGTTTTGATAATAATATTGTGTGGTTTCTTCTATCTTTCTTTGTGGATCTATTGTGTATTCAGTAATTGTGTTGATTATATCTTCAGATCTGGTATTGGTTCTTAACAAGTGGTAACCTGTTTCGAGGATGAAACATGTGAAGGGGGATGGAATGTGGTATACCTAGGGAGGTAATATGGGGTACCTAGGGAGGTACCCAATGGGAATGTAGTTATGTGTTATTAGTGAAAGTCATTTAATATATAGGAATGTGGTTATTAAATGTAAGGTGGACTAGGTCCACTATATTAATAAAGGCCCACTATGGTAGTTGGATGTAATAAATGTGAGAAGGCTCTCTAGAAGGTTCCTAGGAGATAGGGAGAGCTATATAAAGAATTCTAGGCAATGTAATGAAATATAGTGAAGAATATTGTGATTATACAAGAAAGGATTGCTTGAGGAGTTTTATCCTTCCATAAGGATTAATATATGGTGTTACCCTACCTCAAGGGTTTTCTCTATTTCTTGTGTTCATGTTATGGTGAATGGTTTGTGGTTTATTCTTGGTTATTTCTGAAGTATATTTGCAGATCTGGTATAGGTACTTAACAATCGAAGAGGCAAGTGAACAGGAGAGGATCCCTTCCATAATAGGATCCATTGTATGGTGTTGCCCTACCCTAAGGGTTTGATAATAATAGAATGTGGTTTCTTCTATATTGCTTTGTGGATGTATTTTGTATTCAGTATTTGTGGTGATTATATCTTCAGATTAGTATTAGGTTCTTAACAATTGGTATCAGAGCACTTTCCAGGGCTGGAGTTGTGGGCAACTATTTTTTATTTTTGCAGATTTTTTTTTCGGAGAAGAAAAAAGAGGGCCGCGACATTCTAGACATTTATAGTATATTTATGTACAAAATTTGCAGAAAAGGGTTGTATATCTGAGTTCCTCTCATAAAAAAACCCAAGTTAAAAAAAAAATCGTCCGAAACGGAGTCTGGAAGGTCAAGATATTGAGGTTTTAAAATCTGCAATTTTTCAAGGTTTTTTCTGCGGACGGCGGCGCGATTTATTTTTATTTCTGTAGCATTTGGAGGCCGAATTT
>ML801584.1:192046-241845 GCA_009831015.1 Picea engelmannii
TATTAAATAAGGCCCACTATGGTAGTTAGATATAATAAATGGGTAATTAGATATAATAAATGTAAGAGGACTTCTTAGAAGGTTCTACTTCTAGAATATTCTTCCTCTAGAATGTTCTTAGGTGATGGTAGCACTATATAAAGAGGTTCAAGCAATGTAATGAGACATGAAGAGAAAAATTGTATTTGGAGCAGTAGCTCAATAGGAGGATGCCCCCTCGAAGAGGCAAGTGAATAGGAGAGGATCCCTTCCATAATAGGATCCATTGTATGGTGTTGCCCTGCCTCAAGGATTTGATATAATAAAGTTGTGTTTTTCTATATTGTTCTTCCATATCTGTTGTGGTGCTTTTGTATTCAGTCTTAGATACTTAACAGATTATACTTTATATTTTTTGATGTAATATTAGAACTTGGTGATCATTTTTCTCTATTTTGATGATCGAATCATTACAAGGAATTATGAATTCCATATCAAATAGGTAAAATTGGAACTTCAAAAAGTGTTCAAAATGACTGACTAGGGGACAATTCAATGTTAGGAATAGAATCATGGAGAAATAATTAAAAAACAAGTCAAAATGAATGCAGACATAAAACACAGAATAACACAATACAATAGAGACGTCAATATAAGTGGTTTTCCCAATATGGGATACATCCACATAGAAATGGTCAGTCCTTCCTTTGTTCCATAAAGGTATAACACCTACAGCACATCCGTTGCAACCTCCTCTCCACTCTCTAACAATCTCCTCTCTCAATCAAAATACTCTCTCTCAACTTGTATTAAATTCACCATTACAATATAATGTATTTGATCCTGAAGCATCCAAAATCCCTAATCCATTTTCATAGATTGCATTACAACCTTAATTCCTTAACTAGAAATTAAAAAACCATGGGAAAAAAACATGTATCAAAACCACCCAAAACAGATGCAAAAAACCGCCCAAAATATTTTGTTGAAGGGCTCGACCCCCCCCCCGCCCCAAACCAACTGCATCCAATGCAATGTAATATCTTGTGACGTTAATCGTGCAAGCTATATAACGCATACCCAAAAAAAACCCACCATGAACTATGATCCAAACATGACTAAAACAATACCTTTGAATCAAGAAAATAACCAAGCTCCACAACCAACATTCAATACTATTTTGGAAAGGAAATTACTCAACAACCTCATCAAATATTCCTTAATCAAACTAAGTATGCAACATAATTTTTAAAAACTTTTGGCATGGAGAATTGAAAACTCTCTCTTACAACTATATGGAGAAAAACTTAAAACTTTCCAAATTTGAAAGGGGGGAATTGGTGAATAGCACTTGCTATAGATAGTTGATTGGAAGCCTCATTTACTTGACAAATACTCATCCATATTTTTCATATGAAATCAAAATTATTTCTAGATTCATGTAGGAACCTAGGGAAAATCACTATAATGGAGAAAAAAGGGTCATCAAGTACATTCAAGGTACAAAGTAGTATGGTCTTCTCTATAAGAAGAATGACAACTTTACACTAGTTGGATATTCAGATGCAGAATTTGTAGGTGATACTAATTATAGAGAATCAACTTAAAGATATTTAATGAATATGGGTTCAACATTAGTATTTTGAAATTGTAAAAATCATGCTATAGTGGAAAACTCTTTAGAAAAGGTAGAACACATTTCACCTTGGGAAGTAATATCTGAAATTTTTTAGTTATGTAGGATTTTATAGAATCTTGGTGTTATTCAAAAAACACCAATTGCTTTATTGATTGAAATACAATCAATAATAAATATGGCCAAGAATCCAATAGTTCATTCTAATACCAAGCATGTTTACATGAAGTATCACTTCATCAGAACACTCATCATCAACGACATCATCAAGCCATAGTATTGTCCATCCGAAGCTTCAAATATTTTCACAAACCATTTGGTAAAATGAAATTCAGTAAGTTCAAAGATGAGCTTGTCATTTGTAAAAATGCGCTTTTGTATTAAAGGAAGTAATGTTATCTTCTTAATCCTAAAGTCTATTTTCCTAGAATAAAGTAATTCTAAAAGTTAGTTATTTCCTAGAAGATAGATTATCCTAGTTATATTCTAGTCATAGTTTTTATCCTTGCATTATTGTTCAAGGATACATCTCACTTTGTAATAAATCATAGAGTTTATATATACACTATGCCTCACACCTATTATGTAATTTCATTTTCCTAATTAATTAAATTGTGTCTAAGGACACTTGGTGAATGTTACCTAAAATTAAAATTTCTTCTGACAGAAGAATATCTTACACTTCCCTATGATGATTGTACTCATCCCATGCTACCATAATTACATGAGAATACTTCCCCACCAACCTATTAATTCATTCAATGATTGGATTTTTAGGTCAATAGAGGTGGATGGATTCATTTATTGCACATGGTGGAAAAGAGATGAGATATAAGGCTCACACTTAAAAATAGAGGATTTACTTTTCCATATGCCTCCCTTTCCTTTACCCCTTTGGTGGAATCATAGCCCCTTTCATTATCTCCACAACCATCTTAGGTCACCATATCATTTATATTCAAAAAATAATATATGCATAGTCCATCGGGCTAGGTTGAATGGTGGATGTCCCATTCCCAAAGACAATGTCTTCTATTATAGGGGCATCACCCAATTCAAAATTTGGATTTCTTATCATGGTTTGTGGATGGTTACACTATGACCAATTTTATAGGGGAAATATATCTGACTCAACCCTAGGTCTCATTGGTGACATTTAGCGGGTCTACCAATTCTCTTGGTTGAAAAAAAAACAATAATATTTGCATAACTTGAGGTCTTCATGGCAAGACTATTACACAGTCCATAAAATACATTTACATCATACATATTAGCCATTCATTTGTCAAGTATTGACCTTGAACTTTTCACTAGGAATACATGCTAGCATATTTACATCATTTTCATATGGGGTCACTTATTGGAGATCACATGTATTGATTGTTTCCATTATAACCATACATTCATCATTTATATATGCTCTAATCCAATGTGTTCCAGGGGTCAAATCCAATTTATCACATGAATTATTTTCCAAACATGGAGAGTGCATGCCAAATAGAGACATGGTGCATATTCCAAATAATTTCACAATGTGTGAAATCTACAACATATAGGAAAAATATGTTGAAGCTACATAAGGAAAGGGTAAATTTATTACGTATGCATATTTTACTAGAGTTCGTAAAAAAGAATTCAACAATGCTTGTATTCCTAAAAAGTATGGGAGGGGGGTTTGTAGTGCATTTGCTTCTCTAAATAAAAGAAGCGATGAAACGAAAGGGGTAAAAAGAAGTATGTATAACTATTTTTAATAATTGGATTAGTATCTATTATGGAAACTCATTATCAATATTTTAATTTCATGTTATATTCATATTCCATTATAGAGCACTTCAAGAACATTGCAATGAACAATCAAATGAAAGGTAGAAGTTGTGTAAAAATCAAAATAAGTTTTATGATTATCCAACTAAATATCTAGGATTGATAAGTGATGGCATGGATTTGGAAAAAAAAAATTGCCACATTTTTCGATACATCAAAGAATTTAATAAGAGAAAATTTTATTCAACTTCACTTGGTTAGTTTTATGGTTTTTAATGGTCAATATTCTTTAAGGGTTTACTTAACATCGCCAAATATTCATAGTGACACACATATAACCATCACCATAGCTTACTCATTGATCAATGAATCTTTCTCACATTTGGTGTCTACAATTGGACAACACTCGTCATGTAAAAAACAAAATGAGTTGTGATTGGATATCTAAGCATGCTTGTTGAATTGAGATTTTTTCAGAAGATAATGTTTGTTTCCTTATTTTTGGACACACACATGACCTTATTTATCAAATGTTTATTCATTTTGTAGTAACATTGAGTAAGAAAAATGTTGGAAGCTTGCCACCATTAATTGAAACTATTAATAAATCATACACTCTAAAGCCTCTTTTCACACTTCCAAAGAAATTGTTAACCTACAAATATTTATTCAGGAATGCACAATGAAGAAAAGTGCATTGAACAACATAATGACATTATCTTCCACCATCAATTATGTATCAAAAATATTGATGGGAAACCACTTATATGGGGCAAACAATGTTCAATCAATCCAGAATGGGGGCTTTCATCAAGTTCGATGTTTCTAAATTTCATCCCAAAATGTCAATTGTGTGCATCAAAGTTATTATTATTACAATCAATTACTAAAATCCATAATGAGGAAGACATAACAGAGATGTAGATTATTCGGAGAGATTGGAGGAAATGAAAAAGTCTATTAAAGATACATGAATACTTTGATGTTTGATTTGTTTGGTGGGAGTCTTTTCTCAATGATCAAAGTGACATTATTTTAATCTCAACCAATAGAAATATATTTTTTAAGACTCCATTTAGTTTTCCATACACAACACCAAATGAATAGGAGGAAAGAAGTGTTGGTGAACAACATGAATCTCACGGTGTTATTGACTCCTCACAACTAGAGGAAAAAGTAATGTATATTGGGTGTAGAAGGTCATGTGCATTATGTGAATCCATGAAAGACTTTTACAAAGGCTTATAACAAGATATTAATGAGGGTTGCACGATTATTGTTTTAGCGCTTGAATACCACATGGTTATTCTTTCTAGATTATAAATTTATAAAGGTTCACTTATTAAAATTAAGAATCTATAGTAATCGAAGTACATTGGTATGCAATAGATATCTACACATCCATTTAATGGGATGTACAAGTTTGAGATGGTACTTGAGAGATAAATCATCAAAAATATTAAAATAATTGATCAAAATATAAATCATCGTCACATTGACATCTTAAAATTAGAATATGTTAAACATATTTTCTTATGAATTCCATATGACAAAGAGAGACAGTTTTTGCAATGTACCTAGGGAGGATAATATCGGGTAATATGGGGTAATATGGGGTAACTAAAGGGATAATGAATGTAATATGGCCATAACATTGGAATAGGCCACGTTATCCACAATTTCTAGGGATAACTAAGGACATGATGTCTTGAGGCCCTCAAGTTGTATACATAGAGTTTCAAGAGACAGATGACTAGAAATGTCTTCATGCATAGACAAAGACCCATTTCGCCACCATGCATCCTCAGTTCATCATTATGGTATTCACCACATCATCTTGCTTCCCGAATACAATGGGTCTCTCTCCATGAGATACAAGTTAGGTATTGTGGTAAGTGTCACTTTAATACTTGAGGAATTTAAGAATGTTGCATTTAAAGTTTCTTTTGATTATAGAACATATGCTTGTAAATTATGCTCTTTGCCATGTTTCACCTTAGTGGTTGACATTGTGCCCTATTAAGTGGTCACCCTTGGCGATGGGTTTTCTATTGGGAGGTTCCCTTGATGAGTCATCGTGTCATACCCAATCATACTTATCATTTTTCACACTTCACACTATATCCTTTTCACCTCCTTATCTTTTTGGATTTTTGAGTGTACTAACCCAAGAAGGGATTGTACCTCATTTCATGGGAAGAATGGGTTGAAGGCCTAGAGGGAATGTATCTGGAAAAAGATAAAATTCAAAAATAAAATCTTCCAAATGATCTCCCAGAGAGGTCTTGAAAACGATGAAATGTTTCTCTTAAAAAATCAAAGACCTATGAGAAACAATTTCACATATATAAATGTCCCACTTATTGATGGATCTACACAATTGTGTTACAACCTTTGATTTACCCCTATGGCACTCTCTGTACCTCTCCCTTCAAGTAACATTGTAGTATTTCCTCCCAATTCTTATATTACCCTTTTGGAGTACCCAATTGTTTTGAACTTTAATTAATTAATGGAAAATAAATGGGATTGAAAAAAGGATGGATTAAAAATGAAGATGCGGCACACCCTCTACAAATGCACCCATAAGTGAGAAAATACGAACCCTTGTATGTCATGAACCCAATGACCAAAATTATTACCCCCATCCACTTCATCTTCTCCACGTGAATTAGACATGGATCCACCTAGGAAACACCCCTTGACTTAAGGAATGACTCGCCCAATAGGTCACCTTGACAACCCTCCCATACCTAAACTTCGAAAATTACATAGCGTCTTTGAGCAATTGTTTAATTTGATGAAGTAGTTTTAATGAACATGTTTAGGTGGCTCTTGTATAAAATGTGATTTTACATGCCATGATACATTTGACTTGAGACCCTTGGAGGGTGCACTCATATGTCTTTGCAAGACCTTTTCTGATGGACGTTTTGAAGGAACAAGCCCATCTTGAGCCTTCATTGGGGCATGAAACCCATAGGTTGGATTCCATGACCCAGACTTTGGGGGAAATATAGATTTTGGGCGTTTCCTTTGGAGGCAAGAGAGAAGAATTTTGAGCTGAAATTTTAGCCCCTCCTATCCCAATGTTTGACCTTCGAAGCTCAAAATGTCCTCTTCTAGGGCTTGACATCACATTGGGGGATATGGTTTGATGATGGTGGTGATGACTTGATGGATATTTGGAATGATTTGATGGATAAAATCCCTAAATCATGGAGGCTAGGTCTTTAGAGGCCCAACGACTTCCTCAACTTTCTCAACAAATTCCTCTACATGCCAAAACATCACGCTATTAGGGCATGATGTCATATTTTTGGGTTATCTTTTTGTAAAGTTAAATTTGATTTTTTTAAAGGGGAAATTAGAGGAGGTTGGCCTCCCTAATTGTTTTTTTCCCTAAAGTTGAGTGGACAAACTAATTTTAGGAGATATTGTATAAAAAAGGGCCTTGTGACATTTTATTTTATCATAACTCACTCTCTCTTGAGTGAGAGACTTGGCTGAAATTTTCTCCCCTCTTGGGAAAATTGCACATCTCTCTCTTTGATGCTCTTATGATGGTATAAATTTTCTATTGGAGGAAAAAGGTGGTGCATTATCTCTCTTGATGTTTGTTCTTGAATGTGTGGTGGAATATTCTTGGTAAGGAAGAGTTTATCTTGTTAATGATTGGACTAGGTAAGGAATTTATGCTTTGTATTGTTTCTTTCTTGGTTGCAAGGTTGATCTTGACTAATTCTTGGAGGAGTATAAGGGAATAAACCCTCCACCAGGATCTACAACTATTTTTTTGAACAAGATATTATGCAAAGGTTTCTAGGAGGAGTAAAAGGGCTTACACCCTCATAGATTTATTGTAACACCCCAAGACCGAGCCTCAGTTGTAAATGTGAATATGTTTTATAGTTTGGTGAGCCAGGTTCTTATAGGCCAGAAGGCTTATGTCATTATTAGGCCAGAGTGCCTAGATGATAAAGTCCAGTGAGCCTATTTTTGTATATGTAAACACTCATATCATTAATAAAATACATCGTTGTATATAGAACAACCACAATAAAGAGTATGGGGGACTAAACTCCACTAGGAAGATAAAGGGAGGGCTAAGAGACTAGAAAGGGGTATAAACTAGGGGACCTAATGCCAAAGGAATATTATAATATTATTCCTAAGGACTAAGGTATGGATATATCTTATTTTATCCTAAGTTCTTATGGGAAGAGAATGAAGTACAAGTGGAGAGAAACAAGCTCCTAGAAGGCCATGTGTCATCAAGGGAGCATGCAAATAAATGTGGGGTATTCACCATTCATGGGGATGATTCTTCCCATTCACGGGTCACTCCATTATATTCATCACTTGACCTCTCCCTCTTGCACACACACCTTGAGAAGTAATCATACCCTTTCTGTTATGCACAACACACATGTACCTTACCTGAGTCAATAATGCACCTTATCTGAAGGTCGTTGTTGCCATCACCAACACTCTACCCTGAATGTTTTCTTTTCCATCATTGTTCCTTTCATGAACTTCATTGCTTTCATCTCATTTTCCATACCCGAATTATTTTGTTCACCTAACCCTGTACCTGGTTGACTTAAGATTTGGACTAAAGAAGAGGGTTGTCATGCACATGGGTTTGAAGAGGCAGGTTGCCAGGCTCGTGGATTAAAGAGGCGGGTTGTCAGGCCCGTGAGAAACTCTCTCTAGGTGAGATAATTGTTGGGAATTGATTTCTTAAGGGATCTCAACTGCAGATATAGTTCTCTGAGACTTCATGTTCGGCCTATTGTTGAATCCCTGGAAGGGAAGTGTGGAAATTGAAGGACTATTGAGCAGAGAAGGGGAACACTTCCTCGGGTGGGATAGGCATGTGGGGAATGAGAGACTGTGAGCTATTATTTTGAGTAGGAACTTGATGGAGTTGTTCCTGTTGTCTGAGATACATCATCCTAGTTAAGAATCCCTTTACTCGGGTGGAGTTTAGTCTGAGTTCAGTGACCCACTATTGAGAGTTCTGAGCAGGGTGGTCTAAGGCTGGGAGGATCGTGAAAGGTCTGTACGCATTTCGTGTTCTTATATCAAAGATAAGTATCAATTGTGTGTTAATTTATATGTTGCATATCTATATATGCATTTAATTTTATGGGTTTATCTTTTGTATGTTGCATGTGTATTCCTACTTCTGTTCTAAGACTTTTGTGACCATTGTTTTGATCAGAAAGTTATTTCAGATTCATCGCATAGGTTTTTGATATTCGACGTTTCAGACTAAACCAGTGTGGTCCATCATCAGGAAAAATATTATGAGATATGAAGGAAAAAATATATAACAAGTGTAAATAAATACTTAAAAAGTTGTTATGAAGAGCCGACTTATGAAATCAGGAATTATAAAACTTAAGAAAATTATTTGTTTGTTTATTTATTTGTGTATTTATTAATTATTTATTTATTTGTTTGTTTATTAATTATTTATTAAGATCTCACTTATTAAAATGAAAAAATATAAAACCTAGAGATTTTTTTTTAATTATTCATATTGGTTAGTGTTGGGATCCAATTTTGACTAATTTTCCATCCATCATCTCTATTTAGATTGTTAGGTTGTTTTTCAATTTCGATTGCTTCCCTGAATTTCCTATTGTGACAGTGATCTATATTGGAAAGAATTTTGGCGTCTTCAATACAAATGTGATGTTTAGTTTTGTCTGAATGTTCTACGAGAGTTGAGGGACGAGTGCGATTGTGTTTGATGTCAGCGGCATGTCCTTGAATCCTAATTCTAAAAAAACGACCTGTTTCTCCTATGTATTGTTTACCACACGAGCACGGGATCATATAGACACTTTTTTTCTCGATGGGATCAACATAGTCTTTGACTAACCTAAGGTAATTCATAATAGTGTTTAGGGGTTTGAAAGTTGCCCCAATGCTTTTCTTCTTTAAAATCCTGGCAAGCTTGTCTGTTGTCCCTTGTATGTGGGTAAGAAAACCTTGGACACATCATTATTTGTTTGTTCTTTATTCCTAGGTGTTTTAGTGGCATTTTGAAAAGCTTTCATCACATTGAGGAGGTTATTTTTCTCTTCCTCAAGGTGTTCATCATCAGAAATTTTGAAGTCTCTAGTGGCTAAGGTGTTGAGAACACCTAGTTTTTGGGAGGGGTGATGATGGGAATTGGCATGAAGGTATTGTTCAGTGTGAGTTTTCTTCCTATAAACTTGGTGGGATAAGGATCCATCAAGTCTTTTGTAACCCTGACATCTAGAAAAGGAAGACTACCATTATTTTCAAGCTCCATAGTGAATTTGATGTGATCGGATTGTTTATTAAGGTGAGTAACAAATTCATATAATTTGTCACAACCATGGGGCCAAATGAAAAAGGTATCATCAACAAACTTATTCCAGTATTTAGGTTTGAAAGGTGAGGAGATAAGGGCATTATTTTCCAAATCTTCCATGAATAAATTGGCTATGATGGGAGAGAGGGGGATCCCATAGAAACCCCACAGGTTTGTTCATAAACATTGCCTTGGAAACTAAAGAAAGTGGATTTCAAACAAAGCTCAACTAAGTTAGCAGCACCTGGGTCAGTGATGTTCTTGATGACCTTCATTGCTCTGTCAATGGGAATTTTAGTAAAGAGAGAAACAACATCAAAGCTTATGAGGGTTTCATTCTTGTCCAATTTAATGTTTTTGATCTTGTTTACAAAAAAAGAGGAATCTTTAACAAAGGAGATAGTCTTTCCGACTAAGGGTTTGAGCTTATGAGCCAAATATTTTGCAAGTTGATAAGTAGGGCTGCCTATTGTGTTGACGATAGGTCTAAGAGGGGCCCCTTCCTGATGAATTTTAGGAAGTCCATATATCCTAGGGGTGGAAGGGCAGATAACAAGAAATTTCTTTTTATCATCATCTTTTATGTTGCTTAATTTAATGGCATTGGAGACTTCCCTTGCAATCTTATTTAGGGGATTTTTATTAAGTTTCTTCTAACTTCCACTGTTATTGAGGTGATCCAACATTTTTTCAATGTAGTTATCCTTATTCATAACGACAAAATCCCCACCTTTGTCTGCTTTTAGAACTACTAAATTCTTGTTATTGTTTAGGAATTTTAGAGCCAAAAATTATTCTTTAGTGATATTGCTCTTTGGAGGTTTTACTCTACGGAGAATTACTGAGAAGTCTTGTCTGATTTCTTCTTTAATGTTATTTGAGAGGTTTTTAATACTATTTTCAATGTTGCATAAGATATCCTCAATAGGAATTTTGCGAGGGGCAATGGAAAAGTTAAGACCTTTTTCTAGTAACCTAGTAGTGTAGTGATCGATGGGATGGGTTGACAAGTTGATAACTAAATTTTTGGGTACAATGGTTTTGACCTGGTTAGTCTTACTTTCAATGTTTTTAACTTGTTTACTATCATTATTGGAGATACTAAGGACGAGATTTGGGTTCACAATATTATTGCAAATCGTGTCGGTGTTGCGTGGACTAACTACTTCAATATTTTTGTTATCATTACTATTTGGTTCGTTATTACAATGGCTTTCACCGTTGTGGTTGTTTACATTATTCATTATACGCATGTTGTTAATATTATTATTTCTAGTTGAAACGGAGGAATGGAACGAATCAGAATGCCAGAGCGGCTAGGGCCCAAACCCTAGCCGCCATCGTTCCTTTTTTCGCTTGCAGGATCACTGTGCTACGTTTGCAGCTGTCGATCAAGGGTTACAAGGCGCGACCCGGTGGATCCAGAGTGTCCTTTCTACGTGCACGCGATCTTGGTATCGCTCTCTCAGCATACAAGACGCGTTGCGATTCCAGCGCGTCCCTTCTGCGCGTCTGAAGCAGCGGTAGACTCTGGTGGCCACCGCCCTGTCAAGATGGCTCCAAATCCGACTGCAGAGAATGAGGAAGATCCTTTGGAGGCATTCAAAGTGTTAGTCCGCTCGGCAGGATCTAAATCCAAGCCTTCTCTTCCGTCCAAGTTTGTTAAGAAGATGGAGGCGATCCCTTCTCTGGAGCTTTCTCCAGAGCAGCCTTGCAACCTTGCCCTCTATCTGGCAGAAAAAGCCCTCGTCGGAAAGTTTACGGGGTTATGGCCCAGCCCCAAAACGGTAGAAGCATGGATCGAAGAGCGATGGAGGTCGCTGCTACAGGAAAGAGTTACTCAGAGCGCAGTAGGCAGGGGTTTTTTTGTCTTCAGTTTTTAAGCAAAGAGGACCGTGATCTAGTTTTCAGATCTGGACCCTATTTCATGGGGTCGAGAGGCTTGTTTTTAGCCCCCTGGACTCTTGACTTCAACCCCAGAGACGAGATCACCGTAGCCCCTGTTTGGGTTAGGCTGCCTCACCTCCCCGTACATCTCTGGGGGAAAAGTTCTCTAGAGGACATTGGAAACAAGCTTGGGCGTTTTCTGGACAGTGTGGATCCGAAAGGGGGCCAGTTTACCTGCGCTCATATTTGTTTTGAGGTTAACCTCGAGAAAGGCCTACCGGAAGCCATTAAGATCTCCCTGGGGGAATGGATCCATATCCAAGAGCTGGACTACGAGCAGATTCCTTTTAAGTGCCTTCGGTGCCATGCCTACGGTCATTTCGCAAAAAACTGCCCCAAAGTCTCTGAGGAGCCGGGACCAGTCAAAGAAGATGATTTTCAGCCAGTATCCAACCGACGAAGGCAACCAAGGCGAAAGGATCCGCTACCCCAGGCTCCAAAAGCCACTCATTCAGCAGAGGCAACTCTAGAAAATAAAAACATCTTTGAGGTGTTGAAGGAAGATGAAGCCCCAGATCTAGAAGCAGCAGAAGTGAAGGAAGATCCTCCGGCAGATGAAATCCTTCCGAACTTCACCCCCCCAAGCCTAGTAGAAGCGAGAGAATTGCGGGCCCCAGGTCCAGTTCCCTCTGCCTCGGCAGGTTTGACTGTTTCAGTCCCATCTAGCAATTATGTGGAAACTTCTGATTCTGAAGATAATTAAGTCCCGTCTCCACCTCTTACTCGAGGACGAAAGTCCAACAAAGCGCGCAGAGAAAAGGAGGCGGCCTCCAACATCTCCTCAGGCTCTCAGAAAAAGCTGGATCCCTTCTTCAAGAGGAAAATTCCACCTCCCTCCAGTTAATGTTTTGCTTCTGCCTCCTTTTGTGCTCACAGTTTGTGAGAATTTACTCATGTAAGCAATTTTTGCCATTTTTTCGAATTAGCTCCAGAAGCAGAAGGGTTGGGATTCCCAAGTCATTTACAAGAAGGTTGGAAGCACTGTTAGAGGTCACCAACCTTCTTCTGATCTATAACTTTCTGGTTCTGTCTTGCCAGAACGCCGTCTAATGAAACACAACCGTTCTTGTTAAAAAAAAAATATTATTATTTCTACTATTTGTGATATCAGGAATCGTTTTTTGTATAATGGAGGTGAGGGTATTAATGATAACAATGGAGTTGGGTTCAATATTACTTCTACGCCAAGTGCTATCATTAAATTCAATGGGAAGGTTACAATGGCTATGATCAAGACTGTTGTAGCTATAATTGCTGTGTTTTTTATCAAAATTTCCTATCCGCTTGTCAAAACTATTTGGTTTGTTATCAAAATTTCCTGTAAGTGTGTAGTTATTATCATTGTAGTTAGAATTCTGAATTATTTGTTGAGTAATGGAGGTGTGAGGGTTATTATTTGTGGCATGGGTATTACAGTTATTTTCTGAGATTGCGTGGGTATTATAGTTAATTTCTGAGTTTGCGTTAAAGCTATTACTATTTTCAATATTGTTTTCATTAATGTTATTATTACTGTTTTCTAGGTTAGCGTGGTTACTGCTTTGGTGATTTATGAAGGATGTGTTTTCTTTGGCTTGAAGATTAATGTTGTTATTATATATCATCAATTTATTTATAATATTATTTAAGTTGTTCTTTTGGGTAGTGTTTATTATGCTGATAGAAGGATTTTTAATGTATTGTAGTTGTGAAGGCGAATAACAATTGGGATTGTGGAGCGTATGCATAGAGTGTCTGATTTGTTCAGGGTGAGGAGGTAATCCATGCATTATGTTCATACGTACCTATTTCTGCGTGTTTTGTAGACAGGTTAATTTCTTGCGTTGTTTGTTTACAATGATTTCTTCAAATTTCACGACTTTTAGGGAGGAGAAGGCATTTATTCGTGCCCAAAGAGATGGTTGGATAATATTTGCCAGAGTAGTGTGAAGAACGAGAAGCTTATGTGACAAATTGTCTAATTTAAACCTTGCTTTTTGAATTTCATTCTAGAGTAATGAAATGTTGGCCTTGTGAAAAATACAGTCGTTTTTCTTATTGCGAAGTCTATGATTGATTATGGTAAAAATAGGCGTAACATCGAGGTCCCTACATCTTTTCAGAAAATTTAGATCAGATTTCCTTCTCATTACTTGCAAACACATCCGCTCAAATTGTCGGAGTTTATCAGTTGTATCATGTCCGTACAGGGTCAATATTTTTGTTCTAAGACTTTTGCGACCATTGTTTTGATCAGAAAGTTCTTTCGGATTCATCGCATAGGTTTTTGATATTCGACGTTTCGGACCAAACCAGTGTGTTCCATCATCAGGAAAAATATTATGAGATATGAAGGAAAAAAGATATAACAAGTGTAAATAAATACTTAAAAAGTTGTTATGAAGAGTCGACTTATGAAATCAGGAATTATAAAACTTAAGAAAATTATTTGTTTGTTTATTAATTATTTATTTGTTTGTTTGTTTATTAATTATTTATTAAGAGCTGACTTATTAAAATGAAAAAATATAAAACCTAGAAAAAATTTATAAACTATTCATATTGGTTAGTGTTCAGATCCAATTTTGACTAATTTTCAATCCATCATCTCTGTTTAGATTGTTAGGTTGTTTTTAAATTTCGATTGCTCCTATGAATTTCCTATTGTGATAGTGTTCTATCTTGGAAAGAATTTTGGCTTCTTCAATACAAATGTGATGTTTAGTTTTGTCTGAATGTTCTGCAAGAGCTGAGGGATGAGTGCGATTGTGTTTGATGTCAGCGGCATGTTCTTGAATCCTAATTCTAAAGGAACGACATGTTTCTCCTATGTATTGTTTACCACACGAGAACAGGATCATATAGACACCTTTTTGCTCGATGGGATCAACATAGTCTTTGAATGACCTAAGGGAATTCCTAATAGTGTTTAAGGGTTTGAAAGTCGCCCCAATGCTTTTCTTCTTTAAAATCCTAGCAAGCTTGTCTATTGTCCCTTGTATGTAGGGTAAGAAAACCTTGGACATATCATTATTTGTTTGTTCTTTATTCCTAGGTGTTTTAGTGGCATTTTGAAATTATTTCATCACCTGATGTTTTTTATAGCCATTATCTTTAAAAACATTAAGGAGGTGATTTTTCTCTTCCTCAAGGTGTTCATCATCAGAAATTCCGAAGGCTTTAGTGGCTAAGGGTTTGAGAACACCTAGGGTGACATGGACCCATATTATGTGTTCCATGTGTCATCTTGATTCATGTTTTTCAAAGACATTTTGTTCCAATTAGAACTTGACACATGTCACCCATCAATTGGGCCACGTGTCATCTCCATATTTTTTCCACGTATCACCCCCTAGTGCGTAGTTTCTATTGAGACCCAAGAAGTTCATAAATTAGGCATTTGAGGGAATTGGTGTATGTTTTTGTAAGATCCTCTGAAGTATGAAGCTCTGGAGCACCAGAGTAACGATGCTTTGGAAAGCCTCTCTAGGAGTTCGCCAATTCGGCGTTCGGGAGAATTTAAGGTGAAATGTTGTAAGAAATTACGAAGCCCGAAGTTCCAAGATATGAATTCCCGGAGCTCCAAATAGCGCATTGTAGCTAAGATCCTAGCCCTAGCCATGGTCTTATGAGGTTTCCACTGAAGTCAAGGAGCTAGCTCCTGAAATATTTTGTTTTTGAGGAGGAAAGAGACTAAAAGAAGGATCCATTGGGGTTACGATTTGTACACACATGCACCTAAAGAAGTATATATGTATTATGTACCTAAAGAGAGGATCCATAACGGGTCCAAGAGTTAATTCATCTCTAAAGAAGAAGAACAATTGTATAGGGATTACCTCCTAGGAATGAGAATTTTCAAATATCCATAACGTTTTGCTCAAGACTCATAATTGAGCATTGAAGCAGGCGTTGGAAAGGTCTTGAGCAATAGAATATAAATACTCACTCAAAAAATTGACCTGGGAAGGAAATGTTTTAGGAAGATCAGAAAAAATAATTATGATGCATTATGGAACCAGAATTGAGAATAATTCCTTAATTTATTAAAACAATCAGCCTAACAAGTTCTGTGGGTTTCACATTTTGCAGAGTCAATAGTTATTAGATTAGAATAGGATTTGTGAACTAGAAGATTTTTTTAAGGAAGCTACCTAGGAAAGATGTTTGTGACCTAGGAAAGTGAGGCCAAGTGACCCAGAAGATGTTTTTAAGGAAGCTACTTGGAGAGTATAAATAAGAGGCAAGGCTCTCTCATTTGAATCACACTTGAGCATATTGAATATATATAGGTGTATGAGGTATACAAATGATATATAAGCTGAAATTCTGAGGAAAGTGAGGAAAAAAAGGCCGAAATGCAAGGAAGGATAAATTCTTTTGATGGTGCTTTCTAAGGTATGTTATTTTCAGGTCATCTCACCATTTTCGCTATAATTTGTTTTCTCTAATGATTCAGATCCTGAGATTGATATGAAAGTGAGAAAACATATCCAAGTATATTTTTTTAACAATTCATCTTGTGGGTCGTTGTATTTTGGGAGTTACACTCTGTGGAAAATAGGGTTTGTGGCCAGTCCTGAAACTAGTCAAAATCAGGTGTTTCGGGTAAAAACGTCATAACTTATTCATAACAGATCCAAATTCAATGAAACCAAATGTTTTGGTTAGGTTACAATCTATAGTATTCTTTGTAATATTTTCAGATCATTTCATTAAATATTTTGTGTGGGGCATGCTCTACAAGGTCACTCTCTAGAATAAGACAGAATTCAACAAGGTATGTCATTTTTGCTATAACTCCTTTTCTGAGAGGTTACAAGTAGTGCCACTTGTAGGAATTGCATAAAACACACTGAAGAACATTGTGTATCAGTTTCATATATTTATACATTACAGGTTCAAAGTTATGATTACTTCAAGTTAGGGTTGTTGACTAATCCAAAACTAGGCATGTGAGACTAAAGAAAAGTTTGATGAAAATGCTAGTCTCTTGTTTTTAAAGTTAAGGATGGTTTGCAGGAATGTGATCATATACACCAGGTCTATTAAAAAGATACAAATCAGATTTGGATGATGAAATTGATGAGGACCTTTGGTTGAGGTACATGTTGAGTACATGGTTGAGACAAGTAGTTGATGAGTTGACACATACATGAGGTGTATAGTTGATGATGTGGGTACATATTGATGATTCATAGTTTATGAGTAGTTGACACATGATTGGTACATACTTTGCACATGGTTGGATGCACTTGTTTATGGTACAGGTTGATTATAGGTTGGTGCATGGTTGATGCACTTGTTTATGGTACAGGTTGATGCATGGTTGATGCACTTGTTTATGGTACAGGTTGATTACAGGTTGAGGTAAAGTTTGATGCATGGTTGATTCACTTGTTTATGGTATAGGTTGATTATAGGTTGAGGTACAGGTTGATGCATGGTTGATACATGGTTCAGATTTATTGGTACAGGTTTACAGCAGTATATCTCACAGTGATAGTCTGATAGTGGTTCCATCATTCTACTTCTACTTTAGGGTGGCAAGACAGGGCAAGGACAGGTGGTTGTAGCCACCTTCCAGTTGTATCTGGAGAACATTGGGGGTTGTAGCCTCCTTCTGGTTGTAGCTAGAGATTTGGGGAGTTGAAGCTTCCCTCAGGTTGTAGCCTGAGAAACTAGGGGGTTGGAGCCTCCTTCCAGTTGCAGCTGGAAAACAAAGGAAGTTGGTGATTCCAATGAATGTAATTCTTCAAGACATATAAGAAAAAGAATTCCATGGTTTTCTCCCGATTTGGGTTTACACGTAAAACACTAGTGTACTGTGTATGTGTGTGATTGTTTATTTATTACTGCTCATTATTGGATAATAATTCTACATTGATATAACATTTGAAGAAAAAGGATTATAATTACGTTATTACTGATTCACCCCCCCCTCTCAGTAATCCAACAAAAAGGTGAGGATTTTTCACAATGTACAGCAAGATAAAACAGTGGAGGACATGGGAAGAAGTGTACCTAGGATCTATGCATCCATGGACAATAAGAAAGAATAGTTTCAATCACATATGATTGAAGTGAAAGGTAAGCTCAACAACCAAACCATTGCTATTTTAACTGATTTAGGAGCTAGTCTTAGTTATATAGATCCTAAGATGGTGGAAATATTGCATTTTCCAAGAAGAAAGCATGGAAAATCTTGGTTGGTACAGTTGGCTACCGAAGCCAAAAGAAAAGTTAATGAGATGGTTAAGTCATGTCCATTGGACATGAATGGACTGAGCACCATGACATATTTGACCATCTTGTCTTTAGGTTCCTATGACTATCTAATTGGTATGGATTGGTTGGACCAACACCATGATATCCTAGACTATTATAATAAATATTTTACTTGTTGGGATGAGGAAGGGAACCTAAGGACAGTACAGGGAATTCCCATGGAAATAATTGTCAGAGAAATCTTAGCATTGCAGCTGAAGAAAAGTTACAGGAAAGGGTGTCAAATATTTGTAACTCATATGGAAGAGACACCTAAATATAGAGTGTCAAATATTGAATATTATGCAGTCCTAAAAGATTTTGAGGATGCATTTAAAGAAATACCAATATTACACCCTAAAAGAGATATTGATTTCTCCATAAATCTGATGACTAGAGCAGCTCCAGTATCCAAGACCCCTTACAAGATGAGTACACCAGAATTAAAGGAGTTGCAAATGCAACTTGAAGAGCTTATGAATAAGGGGTATATATGCCCAAGTGTGTCACCTTGGAGAGCTCTAGTATTATTTGTGAAAATGAAAGATGGAACATTGAGACTTTGTATTGACTTCAGGCAATTGAAAAAGGTAATTGTAAAGAATAAGTATCATTTTCCAAGGATCAATGACCTCTTTGATCAGTTGAAGAATGAAAAAATATTCTCCAAGATTGATCTCAGGTCAAGTTATCATCAGGTAAGAATTAAAGAAGAATACATCAGCAAGACTACTTTTAGAACAAGGTATAGGGATTATGATTTCACAGTGGTGCCATTTGGGTTATCAAATGCACCATATGTCTTCATGTGTTTAATGAATGGTATTTTCAGAGAATACTTAGATAAGTTTGTCATTCTCTTTTTGGATGAAATTATTATACATTCTAATTCATAAGAAGAGCATGAACAACACTTGAGGATGGTACTATAGGTATTAAGGGAGCATTAGTTGTATTCCAAATTGAGCAAGTGCTCATTTTATCAGAAGTAAATTCACTATTTGGGACATATCATATCAGATGAAGGGATAGCGATGGATCCTAAAAAGATTGAGGCCATTAGAGGATGGTTAGAACCTAAGAATGTGACATAGGTCAAATCATTCATGGGCCTTGTGGGATACTACAGAAGATTTATTGAATGATTCTCAAAAATTGCACACCCGATCACTTCCTTGCAAAAGAAGGGAGTGAAGTTGCAGTGGACATTGGAGTGTGAAAATAGTTTTCAACACTTGAAGCAATTATTAACCAGTGCTCCAATACTAAGGATTATTGATCCAAATGAAGACTTCATTGTATGCATTGATGCATGTAAAGAAGGACTTGGTGGAGTCCTCAATCAAAACGGATATGTTGTATGTTATGAATCAAGGCAATTGACAGAACATGAAAGGTACTATGCTACACATGATTTGGAGTTGGAATCCATAGTGCATGCCTTGACGAAGTGGAGGAACTAAATCATGGGGAAAAGGTTCGATTTGAGGACAGACCATCATGGTCTGAAATATTTATTTGAACATCCAACTCTAAATTCCAAACAAAGCAGGTGGTTATAATTTCTTAGTGAATATGACTTTGATATAAGGCATATCAAAGGGAAAGAGAACATGGTGGTTGATGCACTGAGAAAAAGAGTGCATGAGTTGCATGATACAACCATTAGCATGTACCAATCATATTTGAAAGATAGAATATTAGAGGCTACAAAATTAGATTTGCAATACATGGAAATAATAACAAAGTTACAGCAAGGTATTTTGCAGCATAAAATTGAAAACTACAAGTTGGGAAATGATGAAATTCTCATGTATAGAGGAAGAATTTATGTACCAAATTCTCAGGAATTGAAAAATATAATATTCAAAGAAATTCATAATGTACCTTATGTTGGGCACCCATAGTATCAAAAAACTATCACAGTTGTCAAGAGCCAATATTATTGGCCAAGAATGAAGAAGGAAGTTGTTGAGTGTATTGCCAAATGTCTGGAATGTCAAAAGGTCAAGGTTGAGCATAGAAACCCAGTCGGTTTGCTACAACTATTACCCATTCCTGAGTGGAAATGGGAAGTTGTAACAATGGATTCATCACCAAAATACCCAGAAAAAACAAGCAGCATGATTCTATCATGGTAGTGGTGGACAAGCTTACCAAAGCTACCCATTTTATTCTAGTGAAGCTCACTCACAAGGAAACCAACATTGTTGATATTTTTATGAGAGAAATTGCTCGAGTGCATGGTATACCAAAGACAATTATGTCTAACAGAGATCCAAAATTTACATCAAATTTATGGAAAGTATTATTTAAAGGATTTGGAACAAATTTGAATTTTAGCACAACTTATCATCCAGAATCTGATGGAAAAATAGAGAGGGTGAATCAAGTGATTGAGGATGTATGTGATGGATAAACCATCAAAATGGGAAGACTACATAAACTTGGTAGATTTTTCATATAACAATGGGTACCAAGCATCTCTAAAGATGAGCCCATTTGAGGCAATTTATGGCAGAAGGTGAAAAACACCTGTAAGCTAGGACAACCCAGAAGATAGAGCAGTGGTTGCACCAGAATTACTACGAGAAATGGAAGAGCAGATGTCAAAAATAAAATAGAATTTAAAGGTTTCTCAAGACACATAGAGAATTTATGTTGATAAGGGAAGAACTCACAAGGAATTTAAAGTGGGTGATATTGTATTCTTGAAATTAAAATCCAACAAAAGTTCCCTGAAGTTGGAAAATTGTTCAAAATTGGCAGCTCGTTATTGTGGGTTGTTTGAAATTCTAGAGAGGATTGGACCCATAGAATATATGCTTGCATTACCTGCATTAATGTCTATTTATAATGTATTCCATGTATTATTGCTCAAAAAATATATACCTGATATTAATCATCTTATTGATTGGAATGTGATTCAGGTGCAGCAAGAAGGCGCTTTTTAGGTGCATCTGATGTGAATATTGGACCAGAAGATCAAGAAGAACTAGAATCGATCCATAGAGTTAGTAAAAGTGCAATGGACCTGGTATGGTCCTGAGGATGCAACTTGGGAGCACGAGGATGTTATGCAGGTAGAATACTTGCATCTTTTTTAAGGTTTTTGAAATTTTGGTGGTAAATGTGTATATATATTTCATTGAGGACAATGCATAAATAAGAGGAGGGGGATGTAACACCCCAAGACTGAGCCCCAGTTGTAAATATGAATATGTTTTATAGGATGGTGAACCAAGTTATTATAGGCCAGAAGGCTTATGTGATTACTAGGCCAAAGTTTCTAGATGGTAAAGGCCAGTGAGCCTATTTTTGTATATGTAAACACTCATATCATTAATAAAATACATTTTTTCATGTAGACCAACCACGATAAAGAGTATGGGGGAATAAAATCCACTAGGATGAGAAAGGGAAGGCTAAGAGCCTAGAAATGGGGATAAGCTAGAGTTCCTAATGCCAAAGGAATATTATAATATAATTCCTAAGGACTAAGGTATGGATATAGCTTATGTTATCCCAAGTTATTATGGGAAGAGAAACGATGTCCATTCTTGACGAAATTTTCAGGATATAAACAGGTACTCATGAAGGAGGATGACCATCTTAAAACTGCTTTCACCACCCCTAAGGGAACTTACAAGTATCTAATAATTCATTTTGGATTGACCAACGTAATAGCCACTTTCCAACGTGCCATGGATTATGATTTTATAGATTTAATCAGGAAACTCATAGAGATTTACTAGGATGACCTGACCACTATCTCCAAGAAAAAAGATCAACATATCCAACACTCGAGGATGATTTTTCAAAGATGCATAGAATATGGCATTTCTCTTAACCCCAAAAAACCAATTTTTGGTGTGGATAAAGGGAAGTTTTATGACATATCATTTCCAAAGATGGGATCTCGATAGATCCTTCCATAATTGAAGCCATAGAGAAGATCCCTCTCCCTAAAGACAAGAAAGGCTTGCAATCTTTCTTTTTCCAAATCAACTTCATAAAAAGGTTCATTCCAAATTTTGATGAAATCGTGAAGCCCCTCAATCGCGTGTTAAAGAAGGATGCCCTTTTCAAATGGGACACCGAAGGAAAGAATTATTTCCAACATATCAATGAGGCAATAATTTTTTCACCAATCCTAGTTAGCCCATATTTTTCTAAGGATTTCATCATATTCTCTTTCACCTCAAAGGACACCATCGCAGGAGTTATTTTGCAAAAGAATGATAAAGGAGATGAACAAACGATCACTTTCATGAGAAATACCCTTAGAGACTCAGAGATAAATTACACCATTAAGGAAAAGCAAGCCTACGCTCTTGTCAAGTCCCTCGAGCATTTTAGAACTTATGTAGGGTATAGAAAAATGAATGCTTTTGTCCCTTACCCTGTCATAAAATATGTCTTATCGCAACATGATTGTCTCAGATCTAGGGGAAAATGGGCTTCAAAAATACAAGAGTATGACATTGAGATCAAACCATCCAATATAATCAAAGGCTAAGAGTATTATGTGAATAAGGAAGAAGCATAAAATTCAGTCGCATATTTCCATTCAGGGTAATGTGGAGGCCATTTTGAAGCCTACACTATTGCCCATAAAATTTTAAGGGAAGTATATTATTGGCCCACTATTTTCTCTAACACACATCAATATGTCAAATCCTGTCATCCCTACCAGTTCTTTACTTGAAAGTAATGCCTCCCTTCCCTCCCTCTTAAATAGGTCGTCGTAGAGGCCCCCTTCCAACAGTGGGGACTGGATTTCATTGGAGAGTTCAAGAACAACTCTAGCAATGGTTACTGATGGGTTTTGACTGCCACAAACTATTTCTCCATATTGGTGGAAGCCATCCCAACAAAGAAAGCAACAAAAGAGGTGGTAATGAAATTCCTTGAAGAGAATATTATCACTAGATTTGGTGTTCCTACAAAGATAACCATAGACAATGCCAAGGCTTTCGATTCGATGGTGCTCAATGAGTTTTGTTTCAAATATGGAATTGTTTTTTCACACTATTTAAATTATTGTCCTCAAGGAAATGGATTAGCATAATCCAGCAAAAATAACATCATGAATATTTTAAAGAATATTGTTGGAGAGAACAATAAAAATTGGGATAGAAAAATCAAATATGCCATATGGGAAGACCACACAACTACTAAGATTTCTACTGGGAAAACCCCTTTCGAATTAGTTTACAGGTTGGAGGCACATCTTGCTATAAACCTCCAAATTCCAACCTTGCAATTATCCCAACACTTTTCCACGGATAAAGAAGCATTATAGGGTAAAATTGATCAACTCTTGGAGTTGGAGGAAACTCAAAGAATGGCTTTTGATCAAATAGCAAAGAACCGGGATAAAGTAAAAGGAACCTTTGATAATAATGCAAGGCCAAGAGATTTCAAGAAGGGGGATTTGTTCCTAATGTGGGACAAAAGAAGAGAAAAACCTAGATTGCATCAAAAGTTTGATAGTTAGTGGTTGGGATTGTTGTTTTTATTCATATGAGATATGATCGATATATTATTACAATGATGTGTGTTCCATATATAGATAGCGTATGGTGACCATCC
The DNA here is from genome assembly GCA_009831015.1 of Picea engelmannii. Lineage (NCBI taxonomy): Eukaryota > Viridiplantae > Streptophyta > Pinopsida > Pinales > Pinaceae > Picea > Picea engelmannii. Next base: position 215,569 of record ML801584.1, read on the forward strand.
ATGAAAGGATGTGTCCCTTGGATAATCAATAACTATTTATTTATATCATTTGCTTATTATATATAGTATTTAATAATCAATAATTATATTATTAATTATTAATCTAAGAGAATTTCCTCCCTATGTTTTCCAAACATCAACACTCCCTCTCAACGAGGGAGACATTCTACATCATGCCAAGCCTGTCTCTGAAGTATACAAACTTTACCCTAGACTCATGGCACTTGTCTGTTAGTCTTGGGAGACATCTCTCTCCCACTTGAACCGAGTAGAAACTCCTTATGTCGCTCTCCCTATGATTCAATTTACTCTCTCTGATATCAGGCTCACTCTCGGTCTTCATGTAATAACATATATCATCTTGAGTCTTTATCATTCTTGTCAAATCACCATGACTAGGAAAAATACCACACCAGGATATTTCACCATAGGTACACACCTATGAGTGAATGTCAGTTTGATGCTAATTGACATGTGGAAATCACTTCAAGCACCTCGAGTCCATATTATTCCTTGTCATGATCAAGGAAGGATTACGCCTAGGCCCATTTACCACAAGTTCACCTTTATGATAAATGTATCATATCTCCCTTGGTTTGCAGCCCAATCTAGGAGAAGGTCCACCTAATGCTAAAACATCAAAACTCCCTCTTAGCTAGGGAGGTATCTTTCCATAGTAGTACACAACTACTATCCATTGTTACACAACCACTTCTAGTAGCACATAGCTATTTTCTAGTGACACATGGTCACTACCAATGGTACCCAAGAACTATAGTAGTACACAGCTACTATCCAAAGACACGCGGTCTCTTCTAGTGGTACATAACCATTGTAGTAGAAAAAGGTTTGTCACTCATGGCACTCCCTTGTGGAATTATAGAGGCTACTCCCTCTAGAAACACTAGGGTCAACTCCCGATAGTGTGTGACATCAAGGTAAACTCCTTTGACACGTCCTCATGTTCTCTCCACAAGGTATGTTTCCTCATGTGCTCTCCACAAGGGATGTTGGGATATAATCCCAAACCCACTTATCCCTTCTTGAATAAGTGTCCTCACAGATCAAATCAACTTATTTCATAGAGGATTACGATCTAGAGAATGTATGTCACACATGGAACTCCCATGTGGACTTCTAGAGGCTACTCCCTCTAGAAACACTAGCATCAACTCCCCATATTGTGTGACATCAAGGTCAAATACCTTGACATTTCCTCATGTGCTCTCCACATGGGATTTTTCCTCATGTTCTCTCCACAAGGGACATTGGGATATAATCCCAAACCCACGTATCCCTTATCAGATAAGTTTCGTCATAGATCAACTCAACTCAATTCACAGAGGAGTACGATCTAGAGAATGTATGTCACACATGGCACTCCCATGTGGACTTCTAGAGGATACTCTCTCTAAAAACACTAGGGTCAACTCCCCATGGTGTGTGATGTCAAGGTCAACTCTCTTGACATGTCCTCATGTGCTCTTCACATGGGAGATGTTCTCATGTGCTCTCCACAAGGGACATTGGGATATCCCTTCTTGGATAAGTATCCTCATAGATCAACACAATTATCCCTTCTTGGATAAGACCAAACCCAGTTATCCCTTCTTGGATAAGTGTCCTCATAGATCAACTCAACTCAGTCATAGAGGAGTATGATATGGATAATGTCTCATAAAGTTGCAAACATCAACACTCCCTCTCAGTGAGGGAGGCATTATTTTCCATGCCAAGTCTATCACGGAAGTACTCAAACTTTGTCTTGGTTTGGTAAGAACATCATCAACCTTCTCATCTATAGGAAGGTATTGCACCAATACTTCCTTCCTCTGCACCATGTCTCGAAATAATAGTGGAATCAAGCATGTGTTCAAATAAATCTGCAAGGAACTTGTGAAGTTACTGCTTCGCGGACCACCACACTCAATGAAATGTCCTATGCTTTTGCGGTGCTCAGGGCCATATAAATTTGTTTCCTACTACACCGGGAAACCATGTTGTTGAGGAAAAGGTATGAGGAACCTTACTCAAGAATTTTTAGATCTTGTTGGGCTAAGGCAAGATAGTTGGGAATGTTACCCGGGGTTTATAGCCTTAAAATAAAAGAAACAATCACTTAATCTATAGGTATTAAGTATAAGGTACCAAGGTTGTTTTTTATATATTATATGTAACTGTGAAAAATAAAGAAACTAAACAGAAATTACAAGAGTATGTGCATGGAGATAAAATCAAAATATGAACCAAATCATCAAAATACATATGCAAGAATGAAATCAGAAATATGATTTTTATATTGATCTCATTCTGAGATAAAAATATGAATTCTCTTTACAAACCCCTGCGAGGGTAGGGACCAAAGTCATATTTAGAATCATTTGATGGGCACCATACAAAAAGACTCTAAAAACAAAAGAAAACTGAAGCTACATATTTGGATCAGCTTGTCACAAAATGTTGTCACTTGACTCTGCAAAATACTCTTTATCAGTCATGAAATTTAATTCATAAACAAACAAGAATGCACAGACTGGCAAAGATAAATCATACACATTTAAAGACAAACTATTGAAATATATGATTCATTTTTTAATCATGTTGCCTTCAATAAGACCCTGTTGTCATCAAGATGGTTAAGGCTTCTAGTAAACTCATAATGAATGAAAAATAAAAGTATCTCACAAGTATAGAGCAAACCTTATAGAAAAAGTTCTCCCTCTATTATCTCTTGCCCTTGTCTCTACATTTGATTGAGCTTTTATCCATTCTCAATAATTTACGGTACTTCAACTACCTTTATTTTGTTAATCTTAGTAGCTTAACTAATTAGTTGAGATAAATAAATAATAATATATATAGGTAAGGGTCTAATTAAATAATAATTAAATAGGTGGGACCCCTTGTGACTCCCATTTTCAATTTCTTTAATAATCATCAAAACATGAAGTATAACACCCCAAACATTTGCTTCAAACATCCTCCTTGTAACTCCCATCTTCATATTAATGATCGAATATTTTAATATCAAAATAGAATATGACTATATCCAAAAATAGCATTATATCCATGTTGTCCAAAACACTGTCTAAATATGTAATTGTTGTCCAAAACATTGTCAAAAATAAAAAGAGTTTCCTCAATAGAAAATAACATTAATCAGCATTAAAAACCATATTTGTTATGAGAGACATTTTGCATATTTTCAGTGTTTCCCTCTTTAGATCCCATTTCTGATTTATCATGTGCAATAGCATTCAGTTGATGGGAACTTTGTGAGTGGACTTCATTGATGACATGTGAACAATTATCTTTGAGATGAAGAGGAGAGAACACAGATTCAGAGGAATATTTGGATGAATTGGAGGGAGTGTCCACTCATTTTCCTTTATCTAGCTCTGGATTGGGAACATCAGTTTTAAGCCTTTTACTTGCATGGGAGGACTCTACTAGAGAGACAACATGATCATCTTGTGCATTTGGATTTATTGGTAGTGGAGGGGGGGTAATGGAAAATACACAGTGAGCCAAGCATGGTGATGAGCTACAGGTTGATGAAAAATATCTTTCCAACCATCATTGACAAGTGGTTCTAGCTGCATAGACACATGAGAGGGGACATGGATACCAGAGACATTCTGACGCAGCTAGTAAGGAGGCCTCTTAGGTATAGGTGGCATAATTCCTTGGCCAAATAGATTAAAAAACCCAGCTTAGAAAAGTTGATTCATCTCTTGCAGATCATCATCAAAATGTATTGAAAATCATGGTTGTCTATGACCTCTCTACCAATTATTTCCTCTGCTTCTATTAGCATCTCTATTAACACCTCTGTCATTGCTTCTTCTGCTAAAGAAACTCATCCTGAAGCAATATTCCAAACATGTTATGAAAAACTCTTAACGATCCATGCATCAATACTCTACCTAAATAAAATCAAAAGGTTGGCTCTATCATTCACAACAGAAGCACATTCAATCTATCCATTAATACTTTTAAAATCAATAATCAATCGCCATTTGAACAGGGAGTGATAGGGATATTGGGAAGATGGGGGGATTTGTAATGATTGTAAAATGATAGCATGGATGGGAAGCGACCAACTAATATTGTTCAAGAAAATGCAAAAGTAATAGAAAATGTATCCATATCCAAACTTCCAACACTAGTCATCATCTAGTCTCTTTCTTTTGTTATTAATATTTTCTCTCTTCTTTTTTTTAAGAAATTCATAATAATAGAACAGGGGATGTTTAAATGTATTTGGGAAGGCGGTGGGCATATAATCAGCAAAAAGTGAGATAATGGAAGGGAAAAATAATATTGTTATTCTATTATATGCAATAATTTTATTGAAAATCATCATCACCATCATTTGCCAAAACTTTTCTTTGTTTAATAATTCAAATCCGAGACACGATCATTTTATATTACCCAAATAACAACCCTGGGAAAGTTCTAGAACTATCAAACTTCACAATTTCCTTTTCAATTAGCAGATATTTTATAAAATATTGTTAAGAGAGTTATTCAAAGAAATTAAAACCAGACTACATCAAGCGCGCATGGGAGGCAAAGACAAAAACATAAAGCCATTGACCTTTCACTAATCAACACTTGTATCACAACCTCAATACTTGTTGCATAAATAGACTAGGTTTGAAACCCCATGTAAATTGGTTCTCATCATTTGATATAATCATCATATAACTTCAAATTTTACCAAAAATAAAAAATAAAAATAAAAAAATGAGCCAATACTTAATGCATTCAACCAATATTTCCCACTATCAACACTATAACAAGACCAAAGTTTGAATATACCAATTTCCATATATCAGATAAAAGAACTGAGATCTAGGAAATGTAAAGGTAATACATTCATAATGGGTTTTTAAAAACCATTTAACCATTTATTTCCACAACAGACCTCCCCTTGTGGCCGCAAGAAAAATACGCCTGTCTCACATATATTCACAAATAGTGGAAAGATAATTTGAAGGAGCTGCAAGTATTCCAAACACTAGGTAAAGGTTATGGTGTTATGCAAGAAAAAAACCAATTGTTATTTTTGTTTCACGGAGAAAAACCCTTGAATTTGAATCACCAGAGATGAGTGAATCTAAAAGTACTTTCCATAACTATTTTCCAACAACCATAACAACATAGACACATTCATTATGGGAGAAACACAATCACATAATTCAAACAAAAAGGAATTTTGAACCTTATCCTCATATTGAAACATTTAAATGCCAACAGGGAGGGACCTCCATTAAAATGAAATTTTCACAGTGGTGATACCCACATACACCCATTATAAACTTCAGAAAGAAAACATAGTCTGTAAGAAAATATAAGAGCCAACATTATGATTTTATTTGGAGTGGAGCTACCGTTCATGAATGGAGAGGTAAGAGACAACATACCTGTAAGGAGAATGCTAGAAAACAAATAAGCACCACTATTCTTTCCAAGGCCGAGAAAGACGAAGGCAACACCAGCCAAAGAAACCAACAAAAATGTGAACCAAGTGAGGATGGTGACCTCGAGGCAGGGTTAGATCGATGTGCATTAATTGTACATCATTTCTCACATTAATTTCCATCAACTAGAGCCAAGTACGAGCACACCCAATACTTCCAACATATAGTCCACTATGTTTGCCACATAAAATTTCAATCCAAAAAAACATTTAAACTCATAAATATTAATGTATACTCAACAATTAGAACCAAAACATGTTATGTCTCACATTCCTTGCTAGTGAAGGATTTTCATCTTATAAAACTTATCCATTGTCCACATTAATAACGAATATACCATAAGTGAAAAACAGCATAACTATATGTGGCTCATGCTTGAGGTTTGAACAACAAGTCAAAATATGTGTTGCAAGAATAAACCAAGATGCTTATTAAAACAAACATTTTCCCCTTTTCCTTTCTTTTTTAAATTAAATTGCCAACACACCCATCATTATTCCATTTCACATGGAAATTTGTTTCGAATTTATGGGTTTATTCCTAAACTGTAGAATCAATTTCGCAAGGTAGTCCTGAGCATAAATCAAATAAAAATGGCTTTCATCATCATTCACAGAATGGGATCCCACATATTTGGTATATTATTAAATATATATTAGTAAGGTATTGCGATCCATTTGCAGACAGGGATTCCATGTTGCGCTTTTGGGCGTCAACAAACTAGCGACTCCATGGGGAAATATGTTCCCAATAGATTTAGAACTCAGAATGTTCAGTTTTGTAGACCAATATAAGCAATCAAAAAAATGTTCAAAAGAATAGTTGTGCAATGGGGGGGGGAATGGTTTAAGGGAAATAATGAGAGGGGACTTCAGGGAATAACTTATGGAAAGTGAGACATGTGAGGGGAGTTGTTCATGCATGCACAAACATGCATAATTGATAATGTTTTTTAGATTTTCGAGGAGAATGATTATGATATGCTCTTGAATATCAGGATGGAGAGAAGAAAGAGATAGCAGAAACAAGGAAGAAGACAAAACCAACTATACTTCAACAGTATTGAAAGAAAAAAGTTATTTCAGTGGTGTATGAAAGGAGTAAATCATGACAGTTGTATGTATCTTATTTTTCATCGATCAACAATCTTTATAGAATGGCATTGTTATGGAAAAACTAATCCAGACTTTATTTTTGATGATTACGAGGAAAACCAACAGAAATTAAAACTCAATCAAACCTAAGTAGAAAAAAAATAGTAAGACAAAGGAATATATATATATAGTAGTCAAGTTTATGAAAAGTGTTAATAATCAAGCAGGTTCCACATAGTGTTTCAAGTGGGAACCATTATTACTGTAAGAAAATAAACACTCATCCAAATCCTTTAGAAGGTATGAGTTTGTGCCAAGGATAAAATCGATTTTGAAAGGACCTAGCCATAATTTTTGGAATTTAGAATGTCTCCCTCTTTCAGCATGGGATGATTCCCATAACAGGACTTTGTCATCAAGCTTGAATTCAGCAGCCTTTGCTCACCTGTTAAAATATGTTTTCATCATTTGTTGCCTTCTTTTTAGGTTCTCCAAGGAAACATTTCTTTGTTATTCTAGGGATAAAAATGCATTTATCCTTTGGGGAACATTAGAAGAATTAGAAGAAAGTTCTAGTTTAGTAGGAAGAATAGCCTCTTGGCCATATACGAGTTGAAAGGGAGTAAATCTTGTACTTGCTTTGGTGGTTGTACGGTCTACCCAAAGAGCATAAGTGAGAAGCATGTGCTGCTAGCGAGGTTTGTCTTCTATGATTCTCTTTATGATCCTAACCAGATTCTTGTTAGTGGAATCTACTTTCCCATTTCCCTAAGGGTAATAAGAAGATGAAGTAAAATGTTTGACACCTAATTTATCCATAAATTGGATCAATTTTACAAAAATGAAGGTTGGGCCATTGTCTGTAATGATCTCTAATGAGATATCGAATCTGGAAAATATATTAGATTCTAGGAAATAAATTACATGCTCGTCATGTACGTGTCTAAGAGCGACGACCTCGTTCCACTTATTAAAGTAAGCAGTGGTTGTCAAAATAAAGATATGCCCTGCAGAAGATGGAGGATTGATAGGACCAATAAAATCTAGACCCCATTTAGAAAAAGGGAAATCCAGGAGGATATGTTGTAAAGGCATGGCAGAAAGGCATTCTTTCCTAGCGGATTTTTGGTATTTATCACAAGATCTTGTAAATTAATATGAATTGCGTAATATTGGAGGCCAGTAGTAACCATTTATTATGATCTTAAAAGAAGTAGCCTTAGAAGAAAAATGGTCACCGATGTGAATGACAGAATATGATGATCCATGGATTTCTAATAATAACTTGTGTGCGTCTTCATCATTTACACATCGAAGTAACAAACCATTAGCAGACCTCCTAAACAAAAAGTATACTAAAATGATATACATAAAAGATTCAAGGAGGAGTCTCCTTCTCTGGCGAGGATCCAGCTCATCTGGACACTTTTGATACTGCAAATAATATACCTGATTTTTGTACCACATATTTTTGTATCGAGAAGGATTTTGATTTTCAATATAGAACAGTTTTGAAAGAGGATTATCTTGGTTGTCAAGTTATTCACTTGGTTCAGGGTGTTAGGCTAAGTGAAAATATAGGTCCCATCCCTTGATTATCTTTGAAGTCATGATCGTCAAATCATGACCCCGAATTTTTTCAATCCAATGTGCAAGTTTTCCTGAAAGATAAGTTTGTGAAAGAAGAAACTTGACAGCATGTAAAGGGACTTTTACCTACGTATGTTTTCCCAAAATAAAATGGAGAAATTTTTCTATAGCCTTGAGAAGAGAAAAATCATGTTTCTCAGTATAAGAATATTTGATCTCGTCATCTAATAAAATTTGACTCATGTAAGCTACAGGTTTTTCATTTTTTTGGTCATCACATTGTAAGAGGATAGCATAAATTGCTTCCTCGGTGGCATTGGCATATATGACAAAGTATTTTTCAAAATCCAGTTTCACCAGAACTGGTGTGGAGCTTATTTCTTTCTTAATCCTAAGGAAAGCATTCTTGATGTCATTTTTCCAAGAAAAAGAATGATCTTGCTTCAGAATATTATGGACTAGTTTAACCATGACAGCAAAATCAGGAAAAACCCTACAGACAAAATGAATAATTCCCATGAAAGCTTGAACTTCTTTCTTGGAGGTGGAGGCGGGGAGGTTTAGAATGATAGTAATCCTCTCAGGATCTATGATAATCCCTAAATTAGACACAATATGACCAAGGAGATTTCCCTTCATGACACCGAAAATAGATTTGGATGGATTTAAAGAAATGCCAAATTTTTTGTAGCACATGAGAACTTTTCTAAGATGAAAAAAATGATCCAACCATTTTTTAGAATAAACTACCAAATCATCAAGATAAAATTTGATAATCTTATCGATTAGATTGTCAAAATATATCTGCATATCTCTTTGAAAGGTGTCACATGCATTAGATAATCCAAAAGGCATGTGTTCATAATAAAATGTGCCCCAGCATGTGGTAAAGGTGGTTTTATACCTATCAGTCATGTTTACCTTGATTTGATTATACCCAGAGAAACCATAAAGTAAGGACATCATTTGAGACCCTACAACTTGCTGTAAGATCATTTCCATATTAGGAAGAGGAAAATGGTCTTTGACACTTTCTCTATTCAATGCATGGAAATCGACACATAATCAAATATGGCCAGTAGTTTTTCGAACAAGAACTAGGTTTGAAACCCAGTCATACTACTTAATTAGAAAGGGTATATTATATTTCAACAATTTTTCCAATTATTTTTGAATAGTGGCTTTGAGCGCAGGGTTAATAGACCTTTGTTTTTTCCTAACTGGTTGTTGGCACAGGGAAAGACCCAGGGTTCAGCTCCAAGAGTGCACCAACAAGTCCTAAATACTGGCCCTTTCAACTACACCTGCGAAGCAGATGTAGTCTCACCTGAAGAAGCTATGGGGGGGTTGCAAGACAGATATGTCTACAACTAAGGGGAATATCAAGTGGATCTAATACTATAACAGTACATCATGCATATATCACTTATCAGCTCAGCTCTAATCCTCACAACTATCTATCAGATCTAACACAATAGTGCAATAGCAGTATATCAAATGACAAGAACAAAGCATCAATCACACATAACACAAAATATATGTGGTTCACCCTATCTCTCTAGAGCTACGTCCACATAATTGTGCTTTATAATATATTAAGATGAAACCATACAGTTTTGATAAGCGCTCTTAGCTATCATATCTTCTTTGTTCTTCTCTCTATCTCTCCCCTCCCTGTGCACCCAGCTGCAAGGTTGATCTTTGCACCCAGTTGAATATCTTACAATATAGAAGGCTCTCGTACTTAGCACTTCTCTCTCACACACAATAGTCCTCACTTGATCACACAATAGTAATAAAATCTCAACCAACTTAGTACCAACAATGACAACAACCCATCCCAGGTCCTCTTGACCTCTATTTATATATTACAATCACTCACCAGCATCCTTAAGGTGAAACCTAGATGTCAAAACCCTAGATACCAAAACCCTAGGTGTCTAAAACCCTAGGTCAACTTGATCCTTGTTTTCAGGGCTTCACCAGCCTATCTTTCCTTCCTTCTTACACAGAGCTCCAAAGCATCCAATGGTGGCTTTTTCCACTTGTTGAGTTGTCCATGATCCTTCTTCCTTGTTGATATGTCATCCTCGATCTCCTCATCCAACGGCTTGCTTCATTTTTCTTTTCTCCTTCTTTTATGTTCTTTTTCTCACTTCGACCCAGTAACAGTCATTGTGTCATCCACGTAGTTCGCATTTTTCCTTTTCTTCCTTGATCTTCACTTACTTTCATAACCAAGGGCCAACAAGCCCCCAAAAATCACCTGTGACTCATCCTGAGGCACTTCAGATCTGATCCTTCTGTTTTACTTCAACTTCAGACTGCACAGTGCAGCCTTTGCATTTTTCTCTATGCATCCTCTCTTTCCCTGTGTAGACTGTATTTTCTGTGTCTGGTACCCAATTTCAACTGCACCTGGTACCTCAACCATTTTCCTTATGCTTTTACTTAGAGTTGTGAGGTAGTTGGTTGTCATAGTACAACTTCAGATGTCTCTTGTTCACTAATCCTTCCTTCCATTCTCCATTCAAAGTCTTCAACTACGCAACTCTTGCTTCTGTAACATAGGCGATCTCATATGGCCCGAGCCAATGCGTTCAGAACTTCCCATGATGCTTTATGAACTTACTGTCATATACCCGTACTAGATCACCTTGCTTGAATTCCTTCTTCTTGATGTGTCTGTCATGAAAGGCCTTCTCTCTTTCCTTTTGCACCTTCTCTTCGCCATATTCAATCCTTGACAAGTGGTCAGGACCTTTGTTCATCCTTCCCGGATTAACTACGATATAGAAATCATATTCTTGAAATAACAGAAGCCATCTTCATATTTTCCCCCCTAACACTAGCTTGTTGACTAGGTATTTTAGTGTGGAGTGATCAGTAAACATTTTAAAGTGTCCTCCCAACAAGTAGTGGTGAAATTTCTGCAGTGCATACACCATGGCTAACCCTTCTCTCTCAGTGGTGGTGTAATTAATCTCAGTTGTTGATAGATTCCTGCTAGAAAAAGATAACGGATGGTCAATATCTCCTTCGTCGGGCTGTGCTAACACAGCTCCCAATGCAATGGAAGATGCATCAACATGCACGTGAAATTCCTTGATCCAATCTGGGAAAACTAGAATGGGCGTAGTAACCATTTTATGTTCTAGTGTGTCGAAGCTCTGTTGGCATTCTTTGATCTAGTGAAATTGACAATCTTTCTTCAAAATATTTTCCATGGGTGTTGTAATCTAGGTGTATCCTTTAATGAACTTCATGTAATATTCAGTATGTCCCAATGCAGTTCGTAGTTGTTTGACTGAAGTAGGAGGTGGTAGATCAACTATAATGGAAATTTTAGATGGGTCTACCAGCAATCCCTACTTGCATACAATATGACCTAACAGCACTCCAAATGGTGAAAAGAAAATGCATTTCTTCATATTCAAGGAAATTTGGCACTGCATGCATTTATCCAACATTATCCTTATACATTCAATATGATTTTTCAATAAGCTAAAAACAGTCCAAACATCACAATATGATTCTAGAAATTTATGCAGAAACTCCTTGAATGCTTCGACCACCGCCCTAGAAAAGATGGTTGGAGAATTCTTCAATCCAAATGGCATCACTGTATACTGGTAGGATCCCCATTATATTGCAAATGTGGTCTTTTGGTGATCTTCCTAGGAAATCCAGATCTGATGGTATCCTGAAAATCCATCTATAAAAGAGTATACTTCCTGGCCTCCCACATTTGTTGATTAAGGTTGGTTGTCATTGATGTCAACCCTTGAAGAAATCCCTGTAGCAAAAAGGTTTGGGTAATGGACCCAATATTGTTTGATGTAAATATGACTCATTACTTTTTTTTCATGGTTGATAAGAAGTAAATATGGATGAACTGCAAAGTGGTCCCCTTATGGTGAAATCCCTCACGGGAAGACACTTTGTGGAGTAAGAGAACCCATGCTTAATTGTGGAATAATGAGATGAAGGACAGTGAATTTTTGAGGGAAACTATCCTATATGGATAGTTTTTTTCATGCCATTTCTGGTGGTATGTAGAATGTCACATAACTACTCACTGTTAGAGAGTTATGACCATGTGAAGTTGGAGAACCCAGGTTTGGGTAATGGACCCAAGTTTGTTTGATGGATAACGGTATGATTTTTTCTATATTTGAAGGTAATACTATTCTATATAAATATTACATGTCATTCCATTTCTGTTGGTATGTGGAATGTCACATAACTCCTCACGGTTTGAGAGTTATGGCCTTACGAAGTTGGAGGACCCTCTTATGTCATCTAGAAGCCCCAAAAGATCAAAGTAGTCAAAGTGGTTTAAGAGATTTTAAAAGGTAAATAATAAAGTGAAGTGATGAGTGTATTATAATTCAAAGTGAATACGAAATAAATTATTTCAATAATAAATTTAATGGATAAATTAGAAGTGGGTTAACCCTAAAATAAGGAAAGTGGGCCAAGTGACCTAGAAGATGTTTTTAAGGAAGCTACTTAGAGAGTATAAATAAGAGGCAAGACTCTCTCATTTTAATCAAACTTGAGAATATTTAATATATATAGATGTCTGAGATAACCAAGGATATCTAATCTGAATTTATGAGGGAAGGTGAAGAAAAGAAGGCCGAAATGCAAGAAAGGATAAATTCTTTTGATGGTGTTTTCTAAGGTATGTTATTTATAGGTCATCTCACCATTTTCGCTATAATTTTTTTTCTATAATGATTTAGACCATGAAATTGATATGTCATTGTGGATCGTCGTATTTTGTGAGTTACACTTAGTGAAAAATAGGGTTTGTGGATAGTCCTGAAACTAGTCAAAAACAGGGGTTTTGGGTAAAAATGTCATAACTTCTTCATAAAAGATCCAAATTCAGTGAGAAAAAATGTTTTGGTTAGGGTACAATCTGTAGTATTATTTTTAATAGTTTCAGATAAATTCAATGAATATTTAGTGTGGGGCATGCTCTACAAGGTCTCTCTCTAGAATAAGACAGAATTCAACAAGGTATGTCATTTTTTCTATAACTCCTTTTCTGAGAGGTTCCAAGTAGTGACACCTGGAGGAATTTCATAAAACACACTAAAAAAATTGTGTATCAGTTTCATATCTTTATACATTATAGATTCAAATTTATGATTACTTCAAGTTAGGGTTGTTGACTAATCCAAAACTAGGCATGTGAGACTAAAGAAAAGTTTGATGAAAATGGTAGTCTCTTGTTGTTAAAGTTAAGGAAGGTTTGCAGGAATGTTATCATATACACCAGGTATATTAGAGAGATACAAATCAGATTTGAATGATGAAATTGATGATGGTTTTTGGTTGAGGTTGGTGCATGGTTGATGCACTTGTTTATGGTACAGGTTGATTACAGGTTGAGGTACAGGTTGATGCATGGTTGATGCATGGTTCAGATTTATTGGTACAGGTTTACAGCGGTATATCTAACAGTGATAGTGTGACAGTGGTTCCATCATTCTACTTCTACTTCAGGGTAGAAGGACGAGGCAAGGACAAGTGGTTGTAGCCACGTCTTGTTGTAGCCGGAGAACATAGGGGGTTGTAGCCTCCTTCTGGTTCTAGCCAGAGAATTGGGGAGTTGGAGCTTCCATTAGGTTGTAGCCTGAGAAACTAGGGGGTTGTAGCCTCCTTCCAGTTGTAGCTAAAAACAAAGGAAGTTGGTGCTTCCAATGAATGTAATTCTTTAATACATATAAGAAAAAACATTATGTGGTTTTCTCCCAATTTGGGTTTCCATGTAAAACACTGGTGTATTGTGTATGTGTGTGATTGTTTATTTCTTACTGATAATTATTGGATAATAATTCTACATTGATATAACATTTGAAGAAAAAGGATTATAATTACGCTATTGCTAATTCACCCCTCCTCTCAGTAATCCAACAAAATTATCTAACACTTCATCATTGAATGGCGTAGGGAAGAGGTCATGCAAACAGGCATCGTTCAGCTTCCTGATATCTACGCAAATCCTGATCTCTCTTGTCTTCTTGTCCTGTACCACCATAGGACTAATCCACTCTGACTCTTCCACAGGTTCTATAATCCCTGCTTCCAAAATTCTGTCGAGCTCAATCTTCACTTTCTCCTTATATTTAGGGTTCAATCTGTAGGGTCTATGTTTAACTGGTCTTGCATATAGTTTCAAAGGGATCCTAATCTCTCCCATAGGCCCTTTAATTCCCTTCATATCAGTGAACTTGGTTGGAAGCAATTCCTTGTATTCATGCAGTAATTATGTTATCTTGTCGATAGTAGAAGCATCCAAGTAATCTCCAACATTTTCAAGATTCAGTGTCTTCTCTGTTCCAATATTGAATTTATTAATCTTGATTGGTTGTCCAATGAATGGTATCTCAACTCCTAGTTCTTCCACATCTCTTTGGCCTTATGTTTCGGTGATGTTCACCTTCCTAGGATCATCATCCTCATTAGCATTGATGTTGTAACAGCCTTTCAATTTCTGGAGAGGTGCAAACCATTCATCCTCTTCTTGTTCTAAAAGGAGGCTAGAGGCCTCCTCAAATACTTTATGTCTAACAATTTGTAATGCTTGATATACTAAAGAAAATTGACTTTCAAATAAGAAGGAAGTTACAAAATTCTGAGTCATACCTTCCCAATCTATAGTGTTGAGGCACATCTCTGCTTGAAGGTACCAGTTGATAGGTGTTGTGTCCAGTGTGTCAATGAATTTGTGCACCCACTTCTCTTGAGGGATGTCTCTCCATGATTCCTTGTAACTTCACACATGGTCCTTAGGGAAACTTCAACTTGTGTACCGAACTTCGCAGCCTTCTACTTGTGTTGAGAACCGTGATATCATCAAGGTACGACATTGTACCCAGTCTACAATGTTGGTTTTGTGTGTCCCCCACCATCTTGTTGGTGTTTCTTTCAGGTACTCATCCATTGCCAACAATCTTTGTTGCATTGGTACACTTTCTTCAAAGTCTGGCAAAAAGGTTTCTAAAAGATTCAGACCATCAAAAATGGGTAAGTTACTTACTGTTGTGTCAATCCAACAAACTTCTCTAGTTAATCTAGCACATCTCCTTGTAGATACTTCATATAGTTTGTTCTACCAGTTCTTCAGTGCTTCTTTTAAGTCTGATGAACATGCATTTTCACTTTGCCAACTTAGGTTTCCATCGGCCGTAGGATTAATGTAATCCTGTTGCCTGGCCGTTAATTTGTATATGTTTTCCAATTCATATGCGCGGTCTTCTTCTCTGATAGGTTCTGTGTATCGTTGACCTTCGTCTGGATGTAATGGTGCAATGACCCTAAGGCCATCTCTTTCAAAAGTCATACATCTTTTCTTTAAATCAACCACAGTGGAATTATTGAAATCCCAATTGATTCCTAACAACACAGGGTAAGGACATCTATCATTAACTATCTCAATTACCTCAAAATATGCAAACGTTCTTACTCCATCGATGTCCATAGAGACATGTTCCAGTCTGCCAAAGGGGCTTACAGCTTGCTGATTAGCCATCCTAAGCCTGATAAGGGAATAGATCAACTTGGGTTTTCCCATTAGTGCCCAGGTTTTCTTCGACATAACATTGACCTCCGACCCTAAGTCGAGGACTAAATAGTCTATATCATATTCTCCTATTTGAGCATTCAAGTGTAATTCCTTATTTTTCCTTCTCTTTTTAGTGATTTGGTGTACTTCCCTATTCAGTAAGGGGTCTATCTTTCCTAGCTCATACTGTCTGATTAAATTTTGTAGTTCTTGTATAGCGCTCTCATCCTGAATCAACTTAATACAAGTATATAGAAATTCCATGAGCTTGCTTACCTCTTTTCCTTCTCTTGGCGAAGCAGACTGATCAAATTCCTGAGGCATTCCATATTCTCTCACTTCTAGACATGTCTTTAATGAAGAGACTTGATCTCCTTTGAACTCTTTTATTGCCTCCTTGAATACTTGTATTTCTTTCTTTGCATCAAAAGTTTGGGTCTTCTCTGTAGCTTTCCTGACTCCTGATTCTTTTGTAGTCTTCCCTAGGGTTAGTCTTCCTTCTCCTATAATAGCACCTCCTCTATTTATAACAGTGAATCTAGGGTCTTCTCTGCAAGGCTCAGCATATATCAGTTGCACTTGCGGGTTTTTCTAAGGTGCTTGTCTCTCCTGAAGCTTAGCTAGAAGCACAAGACAATCTTCTATAACATGTTCAAACGAGCTACAGTAGTTGCAAGTAGTGAAAGGGTTATGAAAGTCCCTTGCAAGGTGTCCTGGTTGTGTGCAGTTGTAATAGATGATATGACCTTGGCCTCAACCCATACCTCCTACTCATCCTCATCCTTTGAATCCACCGCGAGGATTGAAGTTTCTTCTCCTAGGGGAGTTATACTGCATAGTGTTTCCTTCTTGTTGTACTTCACCTTGAGTTTTGTATATGTATCTCAACCTTTCATGCATGAGTTCATAATCCCTACAATCCCTATCATCATGCCCCATGGACTTATAGAATGTGAAATACAAATTTGTGGGTGTCTGGGCATATTTTTTCATGTAATCGCACTCGCCAGGGCGATTTCTATTTTGGAATACCTCGCACCAGGGTAAGGTGACTTGCTTCAAAGAGCTTGGAGCTCCAGAGGCCAAGTATTCATGAAATAAGAGGCATTATACCTTGTTTATGCAGAAGCATCACTCCATGTCAGCAGTGTGCCAGCTAGCCAGCACATCCAGCATGCATTAATGGAGAAAGGGAGAGGTGCAGCTCTCTCAATTTTGAAATTTGAAATTTCAATAAATGTTGTAAGTCTTTTAATGTCAGATCATGCCTTTGTACAGGTAGTGGTTGAGGTTTCCTTAAATGGTTACCTGTAGCTAAGTCCATATCAGTCAGATATGTGACATTCATTTATGTCATGTGGTCGTAGGAGCCACTCTGTGATAGTGATAGCTCAGAGACGGTGAGGTTGAGGATAACCTCAAGGGAGCCCTCATTTTTGTAGGGAGAGGGAGAATAGGAGAATTCTCAGGTAGAGAGATTGAGAGAGAGAGAGAGAGAGACATGAGACTGTTACAGTCCAGCTTTTGTAAATCATATGTACAGAGACATAGAGATAAATAAAAAAGCATTTTTTCCTGCCTATCGTTGTTCATGTATTTATGTTTTCATGAATGAATGCTGTATATGTATGTTAGATTTTCATCTGCAAGGATAGATAGGACTTTTCTATCTGATTGTTTTTTTTTTTTTTTCAGTCTGGGTTCTTTAGGCCGTGCAAGGAGTGCACAACAGAACATTGGATGTTATGTGGCTAGTGCAAGAAGTGTGCATATGAGCTCTGCGGAGTAAGAAAGAATGTGCAAGGAGTGCACACCAGAGAAGGATTCACAGACTCAAATAAATCCTCAGATTTATTGAATACTATGGAGGAGGAACTGTGCAAAGGAAGGCACAGAGAAGAAAATAGAACTACTGAAGGTCTTGTAAAGCTCTGCCAAGAAGGCATTGAGCGGGTGAAATTTTTCACAGAGATAACTCCATTTTGGGTTCTAAGAATAGAGAAGTCTTGAAGAGAGGACGCTTACAGAGTTGTTGAATACTCTGTAGGCTCTGCAAGGTGTGCATCGAGAAGGATATTGCCAGGTGGGCGTAAGGAGTTTTATTTTCGAGAAAACTTCTCAAATCTGATTTATCTGAGATCCTCAAATGCAAGGTGTGTGCAGGAGTAAATCTCTGGGATGAAGCTCATAAGGGACAGTGTTTTCTATAATGCAGATGAGACCCAAAGGAATCATGATCATGAGAGGAGGGTCAAAGATCGAGACCTTCGAGACTTAGAAAATCTTCTAAGTCAGAAAGATGAGAAAACTCCGAAGGAAAGCGTGCAGGGGGAGACAGATCTGAACTATCAGATCTGGCACCCATACCCACCAACCATTGGAGTGGGAAAAGGTGCACAGAGTATAACCTCTGGGAGGTTGCATAGGGGAGCAGTTGAGACTGACGGTGGGGACGCTTCGTGGAATATGTGTCGAAGACCTGGTAGCCATCGGATCTTGCAAAGGAATTCATCATTTCGGAAAATTCGGAGTTCGAGGATTGGAGTGGCAAAGGATTTTTGGATTCACTACATTGAGAACTACCGATTCACAAAATCATGCCATCCATTGGATCTAGAGAACAGTGGCCAAGAGCCGCAGGATCACAGATACGTGCATAGGAGGTGCACAGAGGATCAGATCGTGACCGTCAAATCTCATGTAAAGCATCGATATCCATCAGATCAAAAAAGAGGAGAACAAGGTTTAACCCTCGTAAAATAAAAGGAGAGGGTTCGGAAAAAGCCCAAAAAAAATCGTGGTCGTCGATCAAGGAGGACCCGTGGAAAGTGGTCAAAATTTCAGGAAAAGGCCCAAAAGATTTCAGTTCCAGGTGGACTGGGTTGTTGATCTCTCAGCAGAGGGATTTTGGCATTTCGGGAACCCAAACATTGATAGGCAGAGGACAGGAGGAGTCCTTACATCATGATTCCCCAAATCACAAAACCCTGAAAGGATAGGTGCTGGTACATTTTGGTATTTCAGCAACCGGGTATTCAAGAGGCCAGGGGTCGGGAGACAGGGGGTCCCGACCCATGAAATCATGAAAAACCGAAAGCATGTGGACGCTAGGGTAGGACTCAAATTCATGAAGCCCATTTCATCATTTTGGAAACCGAAATTTCAAGAGGACAAGGAGCCTGGGAAAGGTCGCATGCGGAAGTCCCGAAACCTTGAAACCCGAAAGGTGTATCGGGTCAGAAACAAAGAGGAGCGTTGAAAAAGGGGGCACGTGCACAGATTGTTTTTCAAGACCTGTGCCAGAGAAAGAAAGGGGAACCTATGGATTTGTTCAAGGGGTTCCAATAGGAGCTCAAAGTGTTATCTCGGCTCAGAAGAAGAATGATCCATAGACTGGGAGGTCAGTGGACCCTGCTAAGGTAGGGGGTCTGCATCAAGTGGTATCAGAGATGGATTTTGTTTGCAGATAGCAGACAAAGGGATTGAAAGGAAAATTTTAGGTGACATCAAGTGTAATCAGAAATAGATATTCATCTGTATATAGCAGGTGAAGGAGGAGACAGGGTTTTAATTCTTTGTGGTGATTGTTTGCAGGTGTACAAAAGTCAATAGACAGTCAGGCAAGTTGTAGGAGGACATGGAGATGCTCTCAGGCATAGAGTGATCCATAAGTTTTCTAGGAGGGTAGACAGAAGGTAGAGATGGCTACTAAAGGCCATGAGCATGGTGGAAGAGGATACCACCAACAGAAGACCAAAGAAGAAATTGGTGAGGAACTCACCGAGATAAGAGCAAGGATGGAGCAGCTTGCATTAATAATGCAGCAGAATGAAAAAGTATGATGGGTGTATTAATGGCCCATGAAAAAGAAGGTGAAGTGGCCTATTCAAAATTTGTTGGCTAGGAAACAGCAACAAGAGTTGAGGAAGTGGTTGAGGTATGCTAAAATCCTCAGTGACATAGAGTTGGTTTGCATCTGTGAGCCAAAAGTTGGAGAAACCCTCAGTGATGAGGAAGAGAGATCAGTTACAGATCTCATAAAATGCCAAGAGGGAAAAGATGAATTTTCCAATTTCCAGGTGGGCAATGAAATGAGATCATTGGAGGATCTCATAGACTTTCAGGAGGATAGACATGGAAATTCATATTGCCAGGAGGGCAATGGTATGAGATGAGATGAAGATCTCATAAACTGCCAAGTGGGTAGGGAAGAAATCCCAAATTGCCAAGTGGGAAAGGGAGAGAAAATGAGACTGTCTGGAAGCCTCATGGACTCAGGGATGAGTTCGGGTCAGCAAGGAGTGCTGATGAAGATGGGATCGATTGATCTCATAAACTTCCAGGTGGGTAGAAGTGAACTTTCAAGTTGTCAGGTGGGAATGGAAAGAGATCAGCAGAAGGTATCGCATACTACCAGGGGAGTAGTGCTTAAAGTTCAAATTGATAGGTGGGCAATGAGATGGGACCATTTGGTCTCATAGACTGCCAGGTGGGCAGCAGAAAATTCCCAAATTGCTAGGTGGGCAAGGGGAAAGAGATGAGACTATTTGAGGGTCTCATGAACTTAGAGGAGATTTTAGCTTAGCAAGGAGTGTTGGGGAGTGAAGATTCATGTGGGTTTGTAGACCATGTGAAATAAGATGATGACAAGTTAAAAACTTGCACCATCCAGAAGGAGGATCAGAAAAGCATTCTAATGATTGGGGGAATTTGGGTATTCATGCCACATAGCCCAGTTGAGGCCAGAGCATGTGTTGCAGATGTAGCAACAACAGGGGGACATCCAACAGAGACTGTCAAAGAAGAGGAAGAAATGGAGCAGACACTGATGTTTTCCCAAGGAGCAAAAGATAAGTATTCAACAGAATGGATCAAAATTTTCATCCAGGAAGCTGAAGAAGAGACAACTGCAGCACTGAAGCCTACAACAGAGAAGGATGCAGACAACATGGATTTTCTTGATCTGTGTGAAGAATTGGTAGACCTGGAGAAAAGGGTGATGGTGCAAAGCTTGCACATCCAACAGGCTTAGTTGGAGGCAGGTAGAGGAGCATACCAGCTTGGAGAGGAGTTGGAAGAAGTTGGAAGTATGCGAGTAGGAGAAATAGAAGCAGAAAAACTTCCACAAGAAGAAGATGAGAAGCATCTCAATAATGAGACTATAGAGTTGGAGTCAACAGCAGAGTCACCACTTAGTGCCACAAAGAGAGGTAAAGACAGCATGGGAGATCAAGCAAATCTGCCCATTGAGAAGACAAAAGTGCAGCGAAGAGGAATGCATACAAAGAGCCATCCATGGGAGCAGCTGGATGAGGTGATTCAAGAGATTAGAAGACTGATGTTGAAGTCAGCACTGGAATCGGTCAGCAAAGGGAAGCTTAGTAGAGGGGAGCCTGCAAGAGTAGCAGGGCAGGAATAGCAGCATAGCTAGAGAGGAGAAGATGGACAGCTCCAAGGGATAGTTTGGGATCCAGGAGGATTTCAACACTAGAGAGGAGGAGCTCATGATTAGGAGATCATGATTTTTCCAGCTGAGGAGTATGATGCAGGAGCATCACTCCACGTTAGCAGTGTGCCATCCAGCCAGCACATCCAGCACGCATTAATGGAGAAAGGGAGAGGCGCAGCTCTCTCAATTTTGAAATTTGAAATTTCAATAAATGTTGTAAGGATTTTAATGCCAGATCATGCCTTTGTACAGGTAGTGGTTGAGGTTTCCTTAAATGGTTACCTGCAGCTAAGTCTAGATCAGTCAGATCTGTGACATTCATTTATGTCATGTAGCCATAGGAGCCACTCTGTGATAGCGATAGCTCAAAGACGGTGAGGTTGAGGATAAGCTCGAGGGAGTCCTCATTTTTGTAGGGAGAGGGAGAATAGGATAATTCTCAGGTAGAGAGAGAGAGATCTGAGACTGTTACAGTCCAGCCTTTGTAAATCATTTGTACAGAGACACAGAGATAAATAGAAAAGCAATTTTTCCTGCATATGGTTGTTCATGTATTTATGTTTTCATGAATGAATGTTGTAGATGTATGTTAGATTTTCATCTGCAGGGATAGATAGGACTTGTCTATCTGATTGAGTTTATGATTTTAGTCTGGGTTTAGGCCATGCAAGGAGTGCACAACAGAACATTGGAAGTTCTTTGGCCAGTGCAAGAAGTGTGCATCTGAGATCTACGGAGTCAGAAAGAATGTGCAAAGAGTGCACACCAGAGAAGGATTCACAGACTAAAAGGAAGCCTCAGAGTTGCTGAACACTATGGAGGAGGAACTATGCAAAGGAAGGCATAGAGAAGAAACCAAAACTACTGAAGGTCCTATAAAGCTCTGCTAGGAAGGCATTGAGCGGGTGCAAGTTTGAACAGAGAGAACTCCATTTCGGGTTCTGAGAATAGAGAAGTGTCGAAGAGAGGACAATCATAGAGTTGTTGAATACTATGTAGGCTCTGCAAGGTGTGCATTGAGCAGGAGATCATCAGGTGGGCATAAGGAGTTTTCTTTTCGATAAAACTTCTCGAATCTGAGTTATCCAAGATCCTCGAACACAAGGTGTGCATAGGAGTAAATCTCTAGGAGGACGAAGCTCAGAAGGGACAGCATTTTCTAGAATGCAGACGAGACCCAAACAAACTGGGCTCACAAGAGTAGGGTCGAAGTTCGAGACCTTCGAGACTTAGAAAATCTTCTAAGTCAGAAAGCTGAGAAAACTCTGGAGGAGAGCGCGCAGGGGGAGACAGATCCGAACCGTCGGATTTGGTGCCCATACCCGCCAACCATTGGAGTGGGTGAAGGTGCATAGAGTCTAACCTCTTGGAGGTCATGTAGGGGAGCAGTTGAGACTGATGGTGGGGATGCTTCATGGAAGAAGTGTTGAAGACTCGACAGCCATCGGATCTTGCAAAGGAGTTTGGTATTTCAACAAATTCGGAGTTCGGGGATTGGAGCGGCAAAGGATTTTTGGAGTTGCTACATCGTGAACTCTCGGTTCATGAAATCGTGCCATCCGTTGGATCTGGAGCGCAGTGGCTGAGAGTCGTAGGATCACGAATACGTGCATAGGAGGAGCACACATAGGAGGTGCACAGAAGATCAGATCATGACCGTCAAATCTTGTGTAAAGGACCGATAGCCATCGGATCCGGAAAGAGGAGAACGAGGTTTAACCCTCGTAAAAGCAAAGGAGAGGGTTCGGAAAAATCCCAAAAATGATCATGGTCATCGATCAAGGAGGACCCGTGGAAAGTGGTTAAGATTTCAGGAAAAGGCCCGAAAGATTTTGGTTCTAGGAGGACTAGGTCATTGATCTCTCAGCAGAGGGATTTCGGCATTTTGGGAATCAGAAAGTTGATAGGCAGAGGACAGGAGGAGTCCTTACATCGCGAAACCTCGAAAGGATAGGTGTCAGGACATTTCAGTATTTTGACAACTGGGTATTCGAGAGGCCAGGGGTCGGGAGACAGGGGGTCTCAACCCACGAAATCGTGAAAAATCAAAAGCATGTGGATGCTAGGGGAGGACTCAAAGTCGTGCAGCCCATTTCGACGTTTTGGCAACCAGAATTTCAAGAGGACAAGGAGCCTGGGAAAGCTCACATGTGGAAGTCCTGAAACCTTGAAACCTGAAAGGTGTATTAGTTCAAAAATAGAGAGGAGCACCGAAAAATGGGGCGCACGCACATATGTTTTTTTAAGACCTGTGCCAGAGAAGGAAAAGGGGACCTGTCGATTTGTTCAAAGGGTTCCAACAAGAGCCCGAAGAGCTATTTTATCTCAGAATAAGAACGATCCAGAGACCGGGAGGTCGGTGAACCCTGCTGAGGTAGGGGGTCTACATCAAGTGGTATCACTCCACATCAGCAGCGTGCCAGCCAGCCAACACATCCAGCATGCATTAATGGAGAAAGGCAGAGGCGCAGCTCTCTCAATTTTGAAATTTGAAATTTTAATAAATGTTGTAAGGCTTTTAATGTTGGATCGTGCCTTTGTACAAGTAGTGTTTGAGGTTGCCTTAAATGGTTACCTGTAGCTAAGTCCAGATCAGTCAGATCTGTGACATTCATTTATGGCATGTAGTCGTAGGAGCCACTCTGTGATAGCGATAGCTCAGAGACGGTGAGGTTGAGGATAAGCTCGAGGGAGCCCTCATTTTTGTAGGGAGAGGGAGAATAGGAGAATTCTCAGGTAGAGATATCTCAAGAGAGAGAGAGAGAGAGAGAGATATGAGACTGTTATAGTCCAGCCTTTGTAAATCATTTGTACAGAGGCACGGAGATAAATAGAAAAGCAGTTTTTCCTGCATATGGTTGTTCATGTATTTATGTTTTCATGAATGAATGTTGTAGATGTATGTTAGATTTTCATCTGCAGGGATAGATAGGACTTGTCTATCTGATTGAGTTTGTGATTTCGGTCTAGGTTCTTTAGGCCGTGCAAGGAGTGCACAATAGAACATTGGAAGTTTTGTGGCCAGCGCAAGAAGTGTGCATCTGAGCTTTGCGGAGTCAGAAAGAACATGTAAGGAGTGCACACCAGACAAGGATTCGTAGAATCAAAGGAAGCCTCATAGTTACTAAATAATCTGGAGGAGGAACTATGCAAAGGAAGGCACGGAGAAGAAAACAGAACTACTGAAGGCCCTGTAAAGCTCTGCCAGGAAGGCATTGAGCGGATGCAAGTTTGCACAGAGAGAACTCCATTTCGGGTTCTGAGAATAGAGAAGTGTCAAAGAGAGGACACTCATAGGTTTGTTGAATACTCTATATGCTCTGCAAGGTGTGCATCGAGCAGGAGATCGCCAGGTGGGCATAAGGTGTTTTCTTTTTGAGAAAACTTCTCGAATCTGAGTTATCCGAGATCCTCGAATGTAAGGTGTGCGTAGGATTAAATCTCCAGGAGGACGAAGCTTAGAAGGGACATTGTTTTCTAGAACGCATATGAGACCCAAAGGAACTAGGCTTGCAAGAGGAGAGTCAAAGGTCGAGACCTTCGAGACTTAGAAAATTTTCTAAGTCAAAAAGTTGAGAAAACTCTAGAGGAGAGCGTGCAAGGGGAGACAGATATGAACCATTAGATCTGGCGCCCATACCCACCAATCGTTGGAGTGGGTGAAGGTGCATAGAGTCTAACCTCTGGGAGGTCGCACAGGGGAGAAGTTGAGACTAATAATGGGGATGCTTCGTGGAAGAAGTCTCGAAGACCCAACAGCCATCGGATCTTGCAAAGGAGTTCGGCATGTCGGAAAATTCGGAATTCGGGGATTGGAGCGGCAAAGGATTTTTGGAGTCACTTCATCCCAAACTACCGGTTTGTGAAATCATGCCAGCCATTGGATTTGGAGCACAGTGGCCGAGAGCCGTAGGATCATAGATACGTGCATAGAAGGATCACACATAGGAAGTACACAAAATATCATAGCATGACCGTCAGATCTCATGTAAAGGATCGATAGCCATCAGATTCGGAAAGTGGAGAACAAGGTTTAACCCTTGTAAAATAAAAGGAGAGGGTTCGGAAAAAGCCTAAAAATGACCGTGGTCGTTGATCAAGGAGGACCCGTGGAAAGTGGTCAAGTTTTCAGGAAAAGGCCCGAAAGATTTTGATTCCAGGAGGACTGGGTCATTGATCTCTCAACGAAGGGATTTCATCATTTCAGGAACCTGAAAGTTGATAGGCAGAGGACAGGAGGAGTCCTTACATAATGATTCCATTAATCATGAAACCTCGAAAGTATAAGTGCCAGGACATTTCGGTATTTCGACAACCGGGTATTCGAGAGGCCAGGGGTCGGGAGACAGAGGGTCCTGACCCTTGAAATTGCAAAAACCCAAAAGAATGTGGACACTAGGGGAGGACTCAAAGTCGTGAAGCCCATTTTTTCATTTCGGCAACTGGAAGTTCAAGAGGACAAGGAGCCTGGAAAAGCTCCCGTGCGGAAGTCCCGAAACCCCAAAACCTGAAAGGTGTATCGGGTCAGAAATAGAGAGGAGCACCGAAAAAGGGGGTGTGCGTGTTTTAGGATAAATTCATGAGTGCGGACACAGACCAATCTCCCCAGATCCACCTGGATCTGGAACAAAACGTGACAGAATACTACTCTTTCCCTAGATCTAAAGTATTGAATGAACTAAGAGAAATGGATGGTGTACATACCTTATGAACGCTCTCCTTTAATCTCTGTTGTTCCTCGCTCTGCTCCGATGCTCTTGTGCTGTCCAATCACAACAACACAAACCAATCACAGCAAAGGCATTAAAATATTCAATACTTAGTCTATACATGTGATCAAGGAATCATGTAATAAGATGACATCATCATTATAGGAAAGGGACATATTCATGTATTGAATTAAATGAAAGAGAAATATACAACCTGAGCCTTGATATCGTAGATCTCCTTTCAATGGCTTCTAGCTTTGACACACACACACTTGCTCATGCATGAAGAAAATCAACTACTTGTGATGACCTTGTTGTTGTCTCTATCTGCTGCAGCATCAATTCTCCATACAATAATGCACCAATTCTC
>ML801584.1:241906-253188 GCA_009831015.1 Picea engelmannii
AGCATTCTCATCAATTTATAGGAGAGAATAGGTTAGTTTCTAGGATAAGAATGATCCCAATAAATCTGGAATGCCAGCTTCTGAACAACCATTCGAATACCAACTCACCCTTCTAGAAGATTCCCTTCTAGAAGAATCGAGAAATCATCCATTTTCCTTTGTAAAAAGATGTTTGCACCCTGATCTTGAGCACAGTGCGAGAAGTTCACACCCAAGCTTAATGCAGCCTGCGGGAATTTAGGATTCTCGCAGGATAGTATATATGCAGCTTGCGAACAGTCCTCAAAACATGATTTTTTGGAAATGAAGAAGTGCAACCTTTTTTCAAGAAGGATTCCTTAATGAGGAGCTTGATTTTCTATCATCATAACATCACCATGATATGATCACGATGACCAAAATTGTGGATAACAGAATGCCCCCCAAAGTCTGAGAGTGGAACCAGTGACAGCCGATAGACTTTGTAAGCTGCATGTGTGTGTCAAGAACCAAAAGCACATCTAATCGGAGACCTGCAAACATCCAAGCATCAGCAGAATATCATATATATCAATTCTGAGGTAGGCATTCCCATACTCAGATCATAGACTGATGACATCATACCCAAAATTCATGGCCACCAATCATACACTGTGGATCCATGTAGTCATAATATAGCACAGCCACCGGAATACACTGTGGATCTGTGCGACAAATTTTCAGTCAAGACGACATAGCCCCGAAACATACACAGTGGATCTATGTGTCACAAAATAATACATACTCCATCGCAACCTGGATCATAAGGATATTATCCAGGGTCTTCAATCTCATCACCTAAAGTACGAATCTGACCATGTGATTACATGTGTTGAAGTCGAACATGGTAGAAACCACTTGATTACCGGTCATTAATGTATACCGTTAACAAGTGCGAGGGAAATCACCATTGATGTCAATGACTCTCAAGGTACTACAGTACAATCCATCAATTGTGAATAAATGAGTTGATGTCGAACAATCGACAGAATCTTTCGATCAGAGGTCAATGATGTAAACCTACTGTCGAAAGCGAGAAACTTGCCATTGAGGCATGCAAGCTCCAAGGTACTGAATGATTTCTAAGTCTTAATCCCAGATAATGTGTTGATGTCGACAGAACAAGACTCGTCATAGGAGGGCCTTGATGTATCCCCCATCAGTGACACGAAATGAGTAACAGAGTTTGAAAATGAAACAGAGTATATGACAATTGGACTTTGGACACAGGGAAGGCCGACACGAAGTGAAGGGATAACTGCAGATGGCCGACTCAATCAAGGTGTGGACTGCTCTTGAACATATGAATGACATGACCAATGATTTGGTAGCATTGACTCAAAGACGACATATGGAAAGACCTTGTAATCAAATCGAATGAGAGACAAATGGATTTCCCAAACCGGCTTCAAATAATGAATAGGGGGTGTCATGTTCAAGAGCGACGCTTACTACCAATTAACACAAAGATGAAACATATCCCTTTCCCAAATTTTTCCCCCACCATTTTTGGCAAGTACCTCTTTATTTTTACGCAATCTTGAAGAGGATCACATATGCTTGTTGATATAAGCTCATCCTTCAGGCGAGTCCCTCGGAGTATTTTTAACGAACCCTAAGAAGGAGTGGTTCGGTCCCATCACGGGTCTGTCAATGTTTGTTTAACGAGTCTAGAGATAGAAAACTCGAAGGTTTTTCAAGGTTATAGAGTTTGGAAAAACACTCAAAAGAGAACTCTCTCAGTGCCTTTTTCGTACAATAGTCCAACGAGACCGAAAAAGGGTTAAACTATCGCTCGGAGGATGTGTAAGTTCAAATACTTTAACGAGCGTGAAAATAGCAAGGTCGCTCAGCAATCTTTTCATGTTTAGGGAGTCGTGAAAAGGGCTTAAAGTCAACTCCAGGGGGGTTCCTTTTTCGTGTGACCACATCAAGCCCGGAAAAGGGATAAAACAACGCCCGACCACGTTCTAAGTTTTTCACAAGTGCTAGAACGGGTAAAAGACACTTGAGGTTTTTAAATCAAAACCAAATAAACACACTACACTTCAAAAGTTTTTGGGTCCATAATCGTCTCATTAGGTACCTGCAAGTCACTTAACTCACTTTTACATTAGTAATTAGGGTTAAATGGGAAAAATAATGAAATAAAAATGAAAAAACCCACTTTCACTATGGTAAAAAGTAAATAAAATCAAAATTACCATTTCATTTTTACCATTTGTTTTACCCACTTACCAATTCAGTGTAAAAATTCCCATTTTACCTCCAATCTTCTAAGTCAATTTCTGGGAGCTCCGGGGCATCATTTCTCAAACCGTTTGGATCAAATAGGTAAGTGCTCGATTCTTTAACTTTCCATAGTTTAGTTTTATGATTTGAATGGTTAAAATTTGAGTTTTGAGCGAATTTTTAAAACCCTACCGCAAAAAGGATTCCCGCAGGCTACCAATTCGGGACCTGCGAGAATTTTGATTTCCGCAGGTGAGATTTAACCACAGTGCGAGAAGTTTGCACTGTGTGTTAAATCCACCTGCGGGCAGCGCAGAATCAAAAATTTTATATAACGTTTAGCCATAAAAATCAATTTTTCTTATGATTCAAGATATTGACTATCTTCCCATGGTTATTGTGCAGGTCAATAGTCATACCATGGTGCTTGAGTGGAGATAACGTGAGCACGAAGATGATAATAATGCCACCGAAAACCACCCTCAAACTATTGCCTCTTTAAGAAACTGTGGACTCTTAAAGTATTTCCGGATACTGGGCATGAGAGCCCAAGTTCATTTGTTGGAACACTTAACCAAATGTGGGATCCGGATCAACAGGTCTTCAATGTGGGTGTCCATACATTGACTATTGATATCGAGGATATCTATTTTATGACCGGATTATCAAGACGGGGTTCATATGTCAGCTTGACCGGTAGTCGCAGAGGCGGTAGAAAAATGAGTGAGTATTGCAGAGACTATTGCGTACCAGAGGCAGAAAGACGAAAGGGGAAAGTGGCTATTTGAGGAGTGATTGACATCACTCTTCGTACCACCCTGTTTACCATAGCTCGAATGGCGGGCAGTGCTGCCCCTCATATGGCTCTACAGAGATACTTTCAATATGCCCTCGAGTGTCTTGAGCCCCGGGTTTTCAACTGGGATGATGCAGTGCTACGTAGCCTCAAGAAACAAATGACAAAAAGCAGGCGTGGAGACCTCAAGCAATTTGGCTATGGATCACTGTTAGTATCCTTCTTCTGCGAGAGAGTCCCAGTGTACAGGCTTCAGGGAGACTGGCATTTTCCGGGTCCTAGGGAGCCACAGATGCTACGATGGTGCCATCTCATGGCTAGGCATGTGGCAGGACCGATTGTCAGATATGACGATCGTTTCTTCAATTGGCTCCAAGGCCAGGTTGTGATGGTTGAGGATTATGCATATGCTGGCTTGGATTTTCAAGGTGATCCTGACCTCGTCCTCCCTGAAGACGCGCAGTGGGGAAACATTGGTAAGAAGTACACCAACTTTTTGAGTTTTAGATTTTTTTGTATTTTCATCATATTAAATGTTTTTGGTTTTGTAATTTTTGTCGAAGACTAACACCAAAATGTATTGATAACACAGATGTTGGGGCATACAGGCCTGCTGGGAGTTCTCCTGTTCAGCGACGAGGAGAAGCAGTAGTTCCAGTCCCCCAGCATGTTGAGGACTACTTTACTGTGGAGCAAAATTTAGAGGGCTTGATGCATGATGTTCCAGATATGCCTCTGGAGGAGATCCCACAACGTGATCAGCGTCATACCGTGGGACTTCCTGCCTCTATGGGTCGTTTGCTCCGTAGAGTAGCTAGGACTTTAGTATGCTATCGTGAACATCATTGATGTCATGATATCGTTATGTAGAAGCCATGAGCTTCCATTTTTTATCTTTTTGGTCTTCGGACACATTTTGTAACAAACAAACTTTGATCGTTATATATATATACATGGTTTTTACCGACTTACTTTACACTTGTGTACATGTGTTTGATTTATAAATTGTTCAAATGCCTGTCTAATACATAATTAGCTAACGCATCTGTCAATGTATTAAGACTTCTCGAAATGTGTTGATATTCTATATAATCAAAATGTCTTTCCAAGAGGTGAATCCGCAAATATACTCTTAATAATGTAGGACTTCGGATAGAATAAACATTATTTAGCTGTAGCACCACTAACTGTGAGTCAAGTTGCACAACCAAATGACGAATTCCAAGAGAGATAGAATCAACCAATAACTCAATCACGGCGCTATACTCTGCAATGTTTTTGGTTTCTCGCCCAAGACATACACCTCGTAAAGATATAAGCTCGTTTGTTGGGGCATAGATAGCCCAGGCAGCGGAAGCTAGGTTCTGAGTACTATGGCTAGCACCGTCGACGAAGCCAATATAAGGTAGCGAATACTCCGACATCTGGCAACCAAACACAATGTAATCGTAAGGGTAGAGACCAAATAACGTCAAACTCAAAGCTAAAAGTAATCACACACACTCAGTATGATACATAAAAATACAAGTACTTCATGCACAAATGACTTATGCATAATACTTCTTTAAGTACAACCCATTTATGGGTTCACTCAAAGGTACCCCATCATAATCCACTAGCTCATATGCCCCCTTTTCCAAAACTCTGCTAACAATGTAAGGCCCACGCCACATTGGTTCAAATTTTCCAGCTCCTAAGACATCTTTATCTTGTTCATACAAAAGAACAAGATCTCCTTCGGAGAAGACACGAGGTTTAGCATGCTTGTCATACTGTGCCCTAACACGTTTTTTCTGGGATTTGATTACCAAAGTAGCATCACGGCGAGTCTCGTCTAATCGCATCAAATACAACAGACGTTCCTCTTCAGCAGAAGTATTAGGTAAGAGTTCTACGGCTAGCTTCAAAGACGGTATTTCGCATTCTATAGGTAGAATGGCTTCCATGCCATAAACTAATCGGAAAGGTGTGAATCCCGTGGCAGACTTAACAGATGTCCGATACGCCCACAATGTCGAAAATAACATTGTGTGCCAGCTGGTTTTATGTATTCCTATCATCCGTCGAATCATAGTTATAAGAACCTTATTGATGGCTTCGACCTAACCATTGGCCTGTGGATAATAGGGTGTTGAGCTATCGTGACGAAGGCCCAACTTCTCTGTAAGTTCAGACATCATATTATTTCTAAAATGACTACCGTGATCAGTAACGATAGCCTGAGGAACACCAAAATGAGTGATGACATGGTTGAACAGAAATAAGGCTGCAGTCTTTCCAATATTATCGAATGTCAGCATTGCCTCGGCCCATTTAGTAAAATAATCAACAGCGACAATAATATAACCATGCCCCCCGGCCGAGTGAGGGTGACATGTCATGAAGTCAATGCCCCATTTAGCGAAAGGACCTACTGAGACTACAGGATGAAGGGGAGTGGGATGCGACTTGATCTTCTGATTATAGGTCTGGCATGCATGACACTTCTGGATAGCAGTAATGCAGTCTTTAAACAATGAGGGCCAAAAGTATCCTGCACGTAAGATTTTCTGGGCAGTAGCATACCCAGACATATGACCACCACATGCACCTGAGTGGCAATCATTCAAAGCTCTCTCGGCTTCTTCAAAGGTTAAACAACGTCGAAACACAGAGTCAACACCTCGACGATAAAGAGTATCGCCGAGAATAATATAATGACGTGCTTGATAATGAACACAACGTCGTTCGGCACTAGACAAAGCAGGCCGGAAAGTTTGAGTTTGGAGATATATAATGATATCTCCGTACCAAATATCGTCGGTACTTATAAGGAAAAGTGACTCGTCCGATAACGAATCAACTGCTACTTTCTCCGTGGCAGTGTGGGGAAAATCACAAATCAACTCAGCGAAAACTAGGGACTTCTTCGATGTGGCTCGATCGAATTCCAAATCGAACTCCTGGAGAATAACAATCCACTTGGAGTACTTGCCCCCCAGCAATTGATGAGTCAAGATATGTTTCATGGGGTTACAGTGTGAAATCACGGTAATTTTCCTGGCGAGAATGTAATGACGAAAACGTTGAACTGCTTGAACAGCAGCCAAGGCCAGCTTTTCAACATGTTGATATTTAATTTCTGTAGAAGTTAAACTTCGACTCAGGTAATATATAACATGCTCATCATGGGCATCATCCTCTTGAATGAGAACCATGCCGATGGTATACTCGGACGCAGCTAAATAAAGAAAGTAATCTCGACTATAATCCGGAGGAAAAAGAAGAGGAGCTTTGGTAAGGGACAACTTCAAGGCTTCAAAAGCATCGTTGGCAGCTTTATCCCAGACAAACTCGGAACCTTTCTTTAAAAGACGTGTGAAACCCCGAGTAATCTCAGCGTAATTCGGGATGAATCGACGAAGAAAGTTTGCTTTCCCCTGCAAACTTTGTAACTGGCGCAAAGAAGAAGGAGGAGGGAGATTAAGAATCGCCTCGACCTTGATAGGATCTACCCGAATCCCATGGCGTGAAACAATAAAACCAAGGAGACGGTCGGATTCTACGCAAAAGACACATTTATGCGGATTCAAGCGAATGCGATAGAAATGACAATGAACGAAAATGGCTCGTAGATGCATAGGGTGATCGACGCGCCGTATAGAATGAGCCGGCAAATCGTCCAAATAAGGTTGAACAATATGCTTGATATCGTTAAATGCGTAAGACATAGCACGTTGGAACATAGCACATGTGTTCTTTAGACCAAAAGGAAGTTTACGGTAGGCGAAAGTACCCCAAGGACAAATAAAAGCGATTTTGTGTTGGTCCTCAGGAGTGATATTGATCTGATTATAGCCGGAAAACCCATCCATGAGGGAAAAGATTGCATTGTCGGCACAATCATCGACGATTTGGTCAACGAAAGGGGTTGGAAAATTGTCCTTAGGACAAGCTTTGTTGATATCCCGATAATCAACACAAACGTGAATACTACCACCCTTTTTATCGATCGGTATGGGGTTCGAAACCCATTCTGTCAAGGCCACTGGATAAATAAAACTGCCTTTGAGAAGTTTTTCAACCTCAAGTTTAATGGTTGCGGCTTTACGTGGATGGACAGGACGGAGGCACTGCCGGACTAGTTTGGCTCCGGGGTATGTCTTAATTTCATTCACCATAATAGACGGGTCAATACCCGGCATTTCTTCATAACTCCATGCAAAGATATCACGAAATTCTTTAAACAAGGAAGTGTAAGTGACAATTTCTTCGGGAGAACATGAAGCTCCAATATGAACGTTCTCGACTATCCCAGGTTTCACTGAAATTTCTATGGGTATCGTGGGCGAAATGTTACTAAGGTTCCCTTCTGCAAACACATCTCGTATAGATCCAGGAATGGTCATAACGACAACAACGGTCGACGGAGTCGAAATCCGTTGGTAATTCTCAAGAGTTTGTTGTTCCAGAAACAGTATGGAACGATGTTGCCCATCGTCCCAAGGGGTGTTATCCAAGACGGACATGATCATCTCGTCAATTGGAAAAACAACACGGAAAGGATCAGGAAACAACTCATCATAAGAAGAAGTAAGAGGGGTTGTCGATTGAATGTCTTGGTAATCAGACTCAATTGGACTTAACGGCATCATGTCGCCGAAACGAACATGATCTCCAGGATCAGGTACTATCCAAGGGTCAGCAGACACTGGAAGTTCACGAGGCACAGTAGAGATCATGTTAATAGATGCAACTGATGGGTTTGGAATATTGGGTGGGGGTGGTATGGGGAAAGTACCCATCAATGAAGAATCTTTTAGAAGACCGACTCCAACATTCTCATAACCCACAGGGGTGTTTTCTATGAATGGCATGTTGCCCGCACGAGTATCAGTATTGAATAAAGCAAGTTGATCAACCGTGACTACTTTACCTTGGTGAGGAAATCGTAGGACACAGAAAAGGGTTAACACTACTGCACGCATAGAATCGACCCAACTTCGACCAAGTAGAAGATTATAATCGAGATGAGTATCAAAAACTTCTACTTCCACTTGGACAGTCTTACCTTCAAGAGTAATAGGCAACGACGGCAAAACACAATAAGGTTTAAAACCAGAGCCATTGAAGGCTCGCAAAGTGTTTTGTGACTCAGTTAATGGTGGAGAGACAATGGCTTTCCAACAAGAAAAATACATTACACACGTAGAGGCACCCTCATCAATAACCGTCCGACAAATGCTCTTGTCGGCAACAACAACTTGTATTTGAAACGCAAGCTGTGCGGGTAACCTTGGAATATGCTCGGCCAAGTCAAAGACTATTAAATTCTCATCGGTAGGATCGATTCCACCTATGGCTTTCAACAGGGCCCTTCGCTGTGCCGGACAGGACTGAAGGACTTCAAGAGAAGACATCGCTGAAGGTGCCTGGGCCAGATCTTCTACAATGTTGTAGTTCTGAGCCGCACGTGCATGAGGATTGAATGTCGATTTCTTAACGACACCTTTGGGGGGTGGTCGTATAACTGTATCAAGGTTCGGTCTTTCGAGATGAAGAGGACCGGTTGTAGATGGATTCGATGGAGAGGTTGGTACCAGATCAGGAGGTGTATCGTCAACCTTCTCCTTAGAAGAAGTATAGTCTTTAGCTCTAGTGGTAAGTGTAACAGTGTCTTTCTTCAAATCACCAGTGCACATTAAAACGTAGGATTGTGTGGATGTAGAGGGTTGATCATGAATGACCAACGAAGCCTGTTGCTGAGACGGGAAAGGTTGAGACAAAACAGCCGGAGTAGAAGGTTTCGGTGTTGATTGAAGGAACTTATGAACTTCGGCATGTCTCGGACAATCCTTCGTGTAGTGATCGTCACTACACATAAGGCAAGGATAGCGTGGTTTTCACTTATCCCGATCATCAACAGCAGGAGGTTTGGTTTTCTCATTGGGATTAGTGTTTTTACCCTCCTTATTCTTGCCTCTCCCTTTCTTATTTTTGTTATTCTTACCGGTCGGCGTAGTTTGAATAGCGTTCACTTCAGAAGTTTTACTGGCGGGAGGAGCAGGAGACGGAGCATTTTGAACATTAGAAGAATTGGATTTTGGGGTTGTAGTTGACACGAAATGTGAATGGGCATGAGTAGTCCCAATCACACCATCAGCTGCATGTGAAGCAACTGGAGCAGTAGAAGTGCTGGAAGAACCAGGACGAGGTAAATCAGGTAATAAGTCATACAAAGTGTCCGTTTGCGAATAAAGGAGATCTAGATATTGAGCACGACTGATAGCCTGCTCTTCAGTGACAACACCGCCCATATCAATGTATTTACCAATTTTGTTTACAAAAGATTTTGTAAACCACTCAGCCAGTAACTGATCAGGAAGCTCAAGTTTAATGAGACGTCTCCTCCTTCTCCACTCATGGATGTGATCAGAGATATGAGTTCCCGTACTTTGTTTAAAGGAGGTTAAAATCTCAATCCCCGTATCGTAACAAATTGGTAACTGGTAGTGTGTAAGAAAGGCCATGGCAAGAGTGTTGAAATCCGAGAAGAATCCTCGCGATAATTCAATGTACCGCTTCGCAGCAGCACCTGTAAGGGTGCGTTGAAAAAGACGCAATCGAATGGAGTCGTCCATAAATGAGTTAGACGAACACCACAAATGGAAAGTCGTGACATGATTTTTGGGGTCCTCTCCCACCTTTCCATCGAATTTTGGGATGTACGACGGAAGCTTTGCAGGGATAGAAGGCCATTGGGGAGAGTGACGAATAGGATCATTCAAATCCTAGACAAATCTGGAAAATCCAAAGTAGCAAGAAAAGGCAATTGCCGATTCACTTGAGGGTACTGGTGACTTTGGGGTGGAAGCCCCGTCGGTAGACCAGTGGGTGCGTATGCAGTTTTCCCCCAGAGAGAAGATCCTGGCAGGCCCTGTGGTGGTTGAATAGGATAATAACCCCAAGGATTTTGACCTTGAGTCTGAGTAGGGACCTAGGGTTGAGTAGACTGAACTGAACCCCAAATAGGATTAGTCACCCCCGGATATGGTTGGCCTTGAGTAGGGACAGTTTGTTTCCCCCCAGCATTTTGAGGAAATTTTTGCATAAGTTGATTCCAATACTGGGCCAATGTAGGAGGTATGTTTTGTCCTAACGGTGAGGTGGGTCCCCCTATCAAAGGGACAGTGTCGCCCGAAAGTTGTGTACCAACGGTAGGTTGAGCAGTAACTGCGGTATGTCCGGGAAAAGAAAATGGAACTATGCCACTCTGTCCACCAACAGGAATTTGTACATTAGGCGCAACGGTCGGAATAGTACCACTAGGATTAAGATGGCCAGGAGGAAAAAATTGAGCAGGGAGTGTCGGGATGAAACCGGGAATCAGATGCCCAGGAAACTGAGGGCCACCTGGAGAACCAGCAGGGGTTTGTGGAGGGGTTGGATGTGGAACATTCAACGCATGATTCAACGCATGGTAACCAGGGGGTAAATTAGGATTAACCTCAGGTTGTTGCTGGTTATTTATAGGGGCAAGAGTTGTCACTGGAATCTCGGTTTGGACACTTGAAGTAATGGCAAGATGGGCCATCTCGGGAGGAAGAATAAAATGGTAAGTGGTAGTTGCGGGTGTAGTTTCTGGTTCAGGAGACTCAGTACCAAATAAGACTCGTCGGAAATCACCCGACCAAAAAGGACCTCGACCGACTACACCGTGAGAAGGCCCAGCGATCGATTCAGAAGGTGGTAGATCTTCACCAGAAAGATGAAACCGTCCTAAAGGTCGTTCACCACGACGAATGCGATAATCCTCTATAGTATTGTGAATTCGATATTCTGCAAGAGGATCAGTGGTTTCAACTTGTGGAGGTGGTGTAACAACATCTGGGACGTCACTTACATCCGCAGGTGGTAGAGTGACCAAAGGGATTTCACCTAAACAAGGAGAATCCTCAGGGGTATCCGCAGGTGTTGTTGTGTGCAAAGGTTGTGAAGTTTCCGGATGCTCCGGAGATAAACCTTGCATCCTATGCGAACGTCGCGGGGGAGCAATTGTAAACAAGTAACAAAGTCCCCAACGAAAATCCTATGGTCAACTACGAGAAACAAATAGCACACCCTAGCAAACAAAATCTAGAAGCAATCACCAAGCAAACAATACCTTCTAATTCTGAAGCCACTAGTTGGTGATGAAATCCAACGTCGCAACAACGAGACGAGAAGGGGCGGGGCTAAGGTGGAAAAGTTACGTTGA
>ML801584.1:255350-266530 GCA_009831015.1 Picea engelmannii
TCCCAATAAATCTGGAATGCCAGCTTCTGAACAACCATTCGAATACCAACTCACCCTTCTAGAAGATTCCCTTCTAGAAGAATCGAGAACTCATCCATTTTCCTTTGTAAAAATATGTTCGCACCCTGATCTTGAGCACAGTGAGATAAGTTCGCACCCAAGCTTAATGTAGCCTGCGGGAATTTAGGATTCTCGCAGGATAGTATATATGCAGCCTGCGAACAGTCCTCAAAACATGATTTTTTGGAAATGAAGAAGTGCAACCTTTTTTCAAGAAGGAGTCCTTAATGAGGAGCTTGATTTTCTATCATCATAACATCACCATGATATGATCACGATGACCAAAATTTTGGATAACAGTGTGCACAAATTGTTTTTTAAGACCTGTTCCAGAGAAAGAAAAGGGGACCTGTGGATTTGTTCAATGGGTTCCAACAGGAGCCCGAAGAGCTATTTCGTCTTAGAAGAAGAATGATCCAAAGACCAGGAGGTCAGTGGACCCTGCTGAGGTAGGGGGTCTGCATCACTTGTCATGGCCTTCTGATTTGCATATGATGGACCATATGTCTTCTCTTTTATCTTTTCCCTTGTCTTTCTTCATATCTTTGACCTACAAAGACAAACTAGTTAGCTGACTCAATATCTGACTCATACCTGAGATGGATTCTCCCATAGGAGTTGATTCTAATTTCATGGAGATATATAGCACCTTAGCCTGTGAAGCAATCTTTTGTTGCATCAGAGGAACTCTGATGTGTGGTAAGAGGGAAGCAATGAACCACTCTTTGTTCTGCCCATCTGAGATTTGAAAAGTCAATCGGCCTGTTAAGGTCTTAAATCTCTGATTGAATTCCCAAACAGGTTCAGCTACCTTCTTCTTGATCTCTTTCATCTCTGTGATACATTGTGACTCTAATTTTGGTTTCTTGAACTCTACAATCAATGCACTATTGATCTCATTCAATGGCTTAGGTTGTACAAGTCGTTGAACAAGCTTCATGTACCAGCTCAGTGCGCGATCCCTTAGGGTAGTATTGAACTGAGTTATTTTAATAGCTTCGTCGGTGACATTTTGAATATTCCATACGACTTCACATAGGAACCAATGTTGATCAGAGTCTTCAAACCCATATCCCCTAAAAATAGGGAGCCTCATCTCCTCTACCATAGATCTTCCTAGGTTTCATGTCTGAGTGTATGTTGAACTGCTAGTAATAGTACTCTGAGGACTCTGACGGTTCTAACTATTCTGATTGCTTAGTGTTTTTGAATCAACAAGAGGGATAATAGTACTTACTTCAATGGTTTGCATAGTTCCTAAAGTCTCTAGCTCTCCCCGGAAAATCTCTTCAGCTTTCCCTTCCGCTATCCCAGCGGGTTCTGGATGCTCTTTGTCAGTTAGGTCTTCCTCTTCTCCATTGTAGAAACCCTCGTCCCCGTAGTTCTGCTTAAACAGGTTTGCAAGGTGAAATTCTCTGAACACTCTCCCATTGTGCGTATGTCCAGCCTTTGTGTCGTTGTCGCTATCTGAATTTTTGAACATTATCTTTTTCAAATATGACCAATCTACTATATCTTCAAGATGTTCTTCTCATGCAATAGCATCTTGATTCTCAACTTCAGAAAATGTAAAAAAAATCCTCTGGGTCCCTTGAAGAAATATCTCTCGGCTTGGTTGTATGACTCTACTCTATCAACAACAAACTCGGTGATGTACCCTCCAATGGTGCTATCAAACTAGTGATCTACTGCTCATGACACAGTGTTATCAACTCTCTTGACCTTCTTGATCAGCATCGACGTCCAAACTATAGGAGATCTAGATATGATCTCAAACTGGGTATATGCTAACCTGGCTAACCACTCATATAGCTCCTGATGGATTCCTCCAATGAATATCTAATGTATATCAGTAAAAATATACCTTCCTAACCAATCCTCTATACTAAGATTAGGGTTATTGTTATGGGCTTTAGCGAAGTCCTTTTCTTGATCCTCTACCCACTTCTAAATCTCTATCTTTGATGGGAACCGCTTTGACATTCCTTCAAGAAGATTCTTGTCCCGACAATGAAACCATTTGTTGGCACAGAGGCAGACCCAGGGTTCAGCTCCAAGAGCACACCAACAAGCCTTGACTACTGGCCCTTTTGGCTACACCTGCGAAGTAGGTGCAGTCTCACCCAAAGTAGCTATGGGGGGGTTGTAGGAAAGAGATTTCTACAACCAAGGGGAATATCAAGTGGATCTAATAGTAGAATAGTACAATATGCATATATCACTTATCAGCTCATATCTAATCCTCACAACTATCTATCAGATATAACACAGTAGTGAAATAGTAGTATATCAAATGACAAGAACAAAGCATCAATCACACATAACACAAAATATACGTGGTTCACCCTCTCTCTATGGCTACGTCCACATAACTGTGCTTTATAATATATTAAGATGAAAGCATACAGTTCTGATCTGTGATCTTAGCTAGAAGATCTTCTCTTTTCTTCTCTCTATCTCTCCCCTCCCTACGCACCCAGCTACAAGGTTGATCTTTGCACACAGCCGAATATCTTACAATACAAAAGGCTCTCATACTCAGCACTTCTCTCTCACACACAATAGTCCTCACTTGATCACACAATAGTAATGAAATCTCAACCAACTTAGTACCAACAATGACAAAAACCCATCCCAGGTCCTCTTGACCTCTATTTATACATTAAAATCACTCATCGACATCCTTAGGTCGAACCCTCGATACCAAAACCCTAGGTTAACTTGATCTGCGTTTGCAGGGCTTCGTCAGCCTGTCTTTCCTTCCTTCTCGCGTGGAGCTCCAAAGCATCCAATGCTGGATTTTTTCACTTGTTGAGTTGTCCAAGATCCTTCTTCCTTGTTGATTTTTCATCCTCGATCTCCTCATCCAATGGCTTGCTTCCTTTTTCTTCGCTCTATCTTTTCTTCTCTTTTTCTCACTTCGACCCAGTAACAGTCATTGTGTCTTCCGCGCAATTTTCATTTTTCCTTTTCTTCCTTGATCTTCACTTACTTTCATAACCAAGGAAAAACATTGGTTTTACACCTTCCTTGATAGGAATGGCATGTTGTATAAGAGAAATATCAAAACCACGAAGATCTGCGTATGACCATGCAAAAACATGTTGAAATTCATGGAGTAATTCTGTATTTTTTGTTTTTTATTCATCAGAACATTGGGCACCTAATTTAATGATATTTGGAGATTTGGATGTCCCAATATTCAAGGAAATAGTATCACCAACTTTCCCTTTTGACTCCTCTTCCTTATTTATTTCTTTTTTTCCTACATCACTTGACGAAAATGAACTTTCGAGAGGAGTCAAGCCTTTAGTAAATTTGTCATCTTCAATAAATATTATTTCTTTGGGATTAAACGGTTCATTTGTATGAAAGCGCAAATTCCTTCGTCACTCAGGAAAACCTGCCATGATTCTACATTATCAGGGATGTGAGGACGATATAGAGATTGAAACATACAATCAGGTCTTTTAGGTAAAAGTTGTCGGGCAGGGGATGTTGCAAAAACACCTATCCTATCATCCATTGAATTAAGTTCCCTCTTAACATGAGTGATGTTAAATGATAACAGATTTGAAATGGGCATCCAAACAGCTTGAGTATAATGTTTAAGTAATTTATTTCTTGGTGAATAAATATTACGTACAAGATTCACAACAAGTTCAGAATCACCAAAAACGGTAAGTTGGACACAACCAAGGTTATATGCATCTTTGATGCCTAACAATAAGGCCTCAAAATCAATGACATTATTTGTGCAAGAAAATCCCAACCTGTAAGAGAAATTGTGTATTTTACCTATAGGAGAATATAAAATGATGTTGACTCCATTACCTTCGTTTTGACATGATCCATTGAAATGTATGTGTTCCATGCGATCATCAAAATCAATTGGTTCAAGCATAGTGTCACCCTCATCAAAAAATATAGAGTACACTCCAAAATCTTCTTCGAGATAATTTATATTAGGTTGGGGAACACTCTCTATATACGGTGAAATTATTCCTTCCCTAGGGACTATAATGTTCTTTTCATTCTGAGGGATGGAAAAATGTCTTCTATCAAGTGAAAGGTATCCACTATATAATGCTTTCCAATATATTCCTAAAATAAATGAATAGTTACTCGTCGGCATATCAATTACTTGGATGTTTAGGGTTGTTCTTATCTCAGGATGTGCTCACAGAACTAAGGTTACATCTTTGATTTCACCTATAGTTCATGTTGCAAACTATTATAAGAGAGCATGATTCTAGAATTTTCATTAGTGCAAGAAAATCCAGGCTCTTCCATGATAATTTTAGACATTACATGTGGACCAGACCCTCCATAAATTAGGCAATAATGAGCTATTTTATCCATGATTTTTACAAAGATATAGAAAGGGGGTTTTTTTACAAGGTTCCTAAAATTATTTACACCTATCTTATTTACAGTTGAGTCCTCTTCCTTTGACTCTTCAAATATATTGGATATGGTAGAAATATTACCTTCCATAAAGTTTTTAAGATGCTTCTGTTGTTTTGGGATGGAAACCATGTCCAAAAGAGTAGCATCATATTTGATATTATCCAATTGATTAAGGATATCATACTTAGAATAGGGGATAGGAGAAGACACTCTTTGATTATCCGAAATTCTGACAGCTTGTGTATCATCACTTTGAGAAGATGAGCTTGGGGTGGATGAAG
This sequence comes from Picea engelmannii, assembly GCA_009831015.1. NCBI lineage: Eukaryota > Viridiplantae > Streptophyta > Pinopsida > Pinales > Pinaceae > Picea > Picea engelmannii. The sequence continues at coordinate 260,102 of ML801584.1, forward strand.
TGTGGGGAAATTCATATTTTCCCTTGGTGGTGTAATAATTATTCCTGGTATTAATTACCATAACATATTCTAGTTCAACCTAATCTAAAATAGCGATCGTGGTATCGGGCTTTTTTCCAAAGATCTTATCCCTAGCATTTCTCTTAACTTTGTAAGTATTCTCCTCATGATTTTCTTCGCAGAAGTTACACCAACTGCAAGCCATTATGGCCTTTGTTGAAAACTGTTTTCATTAGTATTCCTAAAAGGATCTAAGGAAGAAGAAGAAGCTCCTAGGGAAGAGGAAGAGGAATTTTTGTTTCATTCATAGGATATCATCCTATTATTCATATCTTTCATGAGTTGTAGGAGGGAAGACATGTTTGTTTGATTGACCAAGTATCCCTTAGGGAGACCTATTATTTTGAGTTTCTCTTCATATTCTAGGCAAGTCTGAAGAGAGGAACCAATATTTTCAATATCCTTCTCTTCAATTCTATGATGATAAGGAGAAGGTAATGCATTATAATAATGCATGAAAGCATCCTGATTTTGACAGATTAGTTCAAGGATTTGATTATATAATTTGGTGAAGCGAAGGTTAAAATATTTAATGGTCTCGCCATCCTTATAAGAAATATTATTGCATTCCCCTAACTGCTTAGCTAGACTCTTGGGTTTTCCATAAGTGGACTTGAACCAATAAACCAATTCTTCCCAAGTGGAAAGGATTTTTGGAGGGAGATCAAAAAAATATAATGTATCTTTCCCTTCAAGAGAGTTGACAAACAAATGCATGCAAGTGTCATTATCGTTAGCCCTTATGTTATGACAAGCATTAGAAAATGCTACTAGGTGTTCATTTGTAGTAAGGGTACCATTTCCTGAAAACCTAGGAAAATGGTCTTTGAATTTTGGTAATGGGTGAGTGGTTGGTGCAAGATTCAAGGGAGAATATACATGCCACGGGGTGGTCATAGCATCTTCCTCAAATTGGAAAAGTCCATATTTATTTATAACTTTAACAGGATTGGTAGTGGATTGAATAGGGATTTGATGATTGTAGATACTACAAATTACTGATGAAGTAGAAGGTTACAAGGAGGAGGCACCTCTGGTGCCACTACCACTACCCATATATGTCATGTTGAAAGTGATAGGTATGGGTGATAAAGATGAACTAGAAGAATCAGATAAATGTTTCCTAAGAGCACTTTCTTGTGTTGATAAGACAATTTTTTTCCTTCCTATTTCAAAAATAGGGGTAGCTTCAGGGGACAACCCTCTTCTCCTTCGAGATATGCGAGGATTAGAGGACATGAAAATAAATACCAAAGAGGTGGGAAAAGGGGGGTTATTGTTGATTTATGGGTTTCTTTTCCTGGCTTCCCAATGTTCACGAATATTTATGTCTCTTTCAATTACTTCCCAAGAGTGTTCAACTTCAGCACGAGTACTAGAAGTTTCTAAAATAGTGTTGAATAAATTTAATGTGATGTTGGTTTGGTCATCAAGACCATTTCCAATATTGGGTTGTCTCATAACAGGTACTGTCATGGAAAAATAAGTCAAAGAGTAATCCGATAAAACCGAAAAATAAAATACAGTTGTGATATAATCAACCAGAGAGATATGGAAGATCTCCCTAGTATGGTCACCAAATAAATGTTGAGGAAAAGGTATGAGGAACCTTACTCAAGCATTTCCAGATATTACTGGGCTAAGGCAAGATAGTTGGGAATGTTACCTGGGGTTTATAGCCTTAAAATAAAATAAACAATCACTTAATCCGTAGGTATTAAGTACGAGGGACCAAGGCTGGTTTTTTATATATTATATGTAACTGTGAAAAAGAAATAAACTAAACAGAAATTACATGAGTATGTACATGGAGATAAAAGGAAAATATGAACCAAATCATCAAAATACATATGTGAGACTGAAATAAAAAATACGATTTTTATATTGATTTCATTCTAAGATACAAAGATGAATTCTCTTTACAAACCCCTGTGAGGGTAGGGGCCAATGTCAAATTTAGAATCCTCTTATGGGAACCATACAAAGAGACACTGAAAACAAAATAAAAAATGAATCTAAAGATCTATATCAGCTTGCCACAAAATTTTGTCACTTGACTCTGCAGAATACTCTTTATCAATCATGAAATTTAATTCATAAACGAACAAGAACACACAAACTGCCAAAGATAAATCATACACCTTTAAAGACAAACTGCTGAAATATATGATTCAGTTTTGAATGATGCTACCTTCAATAAGACCTTGTTGTCATGAATATGGTTAATTCTTCTAGTAAACATAGAATGAATGAAAAATGAAATTATCTCACAAGTATAGAAAAAAACTTATAGCAGAAGTTCTCCCTCTATTATCGTTTGCCCTTGTCTCTTCATTTTATTGAGATTTTATCTTTTCTCAATAAGTTATGGTAGTTCAACTACCTTTCTTTTGTTAAGATTAATATCTTAACTAATTAGTTGAGACAAATCAATAATAATATATATAGGTAAGGGTCTAATTAAATAATAACTAAATAGGTGGGACCCCTTGTGACTCCCTGTTGGAAGGTTTATAGTTGGGAGTAAGCTTGTCATTGATGGAAAGAATAGCGATGGCAAAGATCAGCATGATCATCAGCATAGTAATAATGGAAGAGTAAAATCCATTTTATAACTTCAGATACCGGGAGCTGAAGTGTCGAAACACTTCACCACCGAAGTGGCGAAATCGCGAAGTGATGAAATCGCGAAGGTGGACGAAATTGCGAAGCGGATAAATCGCGAGAAGATCTAGGCCGTAGGATATGGGGTATCTATGAAGGCTCAATAGCTGTTAGATATGGTGAAGTTGCAAGGCGGATAATTCCAAGAGTCATCCAACTCCCCAAAAATGTGAAGGAATCCTAGCCGTCCATCGGGGACAGTTGTGGACCATTGATCAAGAGGATGTGTGGTGGAAGATCGTCATGTCACTGACTGAAAAGTCAAAGGAATGGGGTTCCCTAACTTCTCAAATTTGCGATATGCAAAATAGTGAAATAATCTCAACCGTTAGATCGAGGCAAAATATGGACCGTTGATCAGGCACAACGAAGGCTCGTGGAGTTGCGAAGTCCCGATAAAATCTCGACCGTTGATCCAAGAGGGACGCATGGGAGAAGATCAGAGCATGTCAAAGTTCCATCTCGGAGTTTTGCATATCGCAACCTTGAGTGATGAGAACATCCATCACAGGAATCATGAGATGCGAACTCATAATAAGATCTAGACCATCATATCACCAAGGGTTCTAGACCATTGATATAAGCTCCATCTCGGAGCTTCACCTATTGCGACTTGGAGTGACAAGAACCTCCATCTAAGGAACTGCGAGATGTGAATTCATGATAATATATGGACCATCAATTCACCAAGAACGTGGACCGTTGATCTGATCTCCATCTCAGAGCTTCGCCTATCGTGACTTGGAGTGAAGAGAATCTCCATCTAAGGATCAGCGAGATGCGAGATCACGAAAAGATCAGGACCATCAGATCACCAAGAATGTGGACCATTGATCTAAGCTCCATCTTGGAGCTTCACCTATCATGACTTGGAGTGACGAGAACCTCCATCTTAGGAACAGCGATATGAGAAATCGTGATTCAATCATAGCCGTCAGATCAAGGTGTGATCTGGACCGTTGATCTGACTCCATTTTGGAGTTTCGTGAATTGCGACTTGGAGAGGCAAGAAACATAACCATAAGAATGTTGAAATTGTGATATGTGAAATCACGATATGATCTGAGTTGTTGAATCAATATCAGATCTGAACCGTTGAATCATAGGACAACTGGCAAGCTATTGGAATTCCGTTGACTTGGAGTCAATAGAGCATGGTGTGGAAACTCACAAAATATGAAGTGCCTTTCAGCACAGCCTATGGTCACCGCCAGTGGTCATGAGAAGGGAAGGAGTCAGTTCAGATAAGCTCCATTTTGGGGTTTCGAGGATCACAACTTGGAGAGTCGAGATGCCTCATCTCCAGATTCACGAAATGTGAAATCGTGAAAGTGCTTTATGCATAAGTTCGTGGTCACAGCCATTGGGCACATCGATGGAAGATGGAGGAAGAAGCTAGAGGTGCTAAGCTTCACCATACGAATGTTGAAATACCGAAAAGGTGAAATGTCACTGTAACCAGTGGTCATCGCCTGTGTTCATGTAGAGGAGGGAGCTAGAGCAGCCAAGCTCCTTTTCGTAGCTCGCGACATGAAGAGTCAAGATACCTCATCGCAGAATCTCTGAATTGCGAAAGTGCGAAACACATGAATCACAACAATATCCTTCAGAGCTAATCCTATGGTGAAGATGAAATTGAAGGAGATCTGAGGGCTACTGTTGCATGTCATAGTGTAACTGCCAGAAACCATTGATGGTTTCTGTCAGAGGACTCGAAGACACTTCAGGGTGATTGATAGAGGAGATGAAGAGTCTCTGGGAATCTTCAAGAGGGATGAAGATGCTCATGGAGGCGATTGATAGCTGGATGAGAATTGAAGCCTGTAACTGGAACAGAGAAGGTGAGCTCAACTGTCACAGAGAAGACGAAGAGTCGCAACTGCCAGAGAGGCTGAGGAATCTCAGCATAACATACAGTGATTCTGAACAAGTGGAAAAATGGCCAGAAAAGCTGAAGAGTCACGATGATGATCAGATAGAGAACTTGAGTTGTGGAGGATATCAGCGTGGTGTGAGTATGCAGAGGGATTGCGTGCATTGCATGCACAAGGTGCACAAAAGTTATAAATACATTGTACAGAGAAGAGATGTGTTTTTTTTCTGTTGTTGTTGGTGTAGTTGTGATTGTCGTTGTTGAAGGTGATTCATGTGTGATAAGGAGGAGAGTGCAGCAGTTGAATTGAACAGAAGAGGAATTGTGCATTGAATGGACATGGTGCAAAGAGCATAAGAGCATAAGAACAGACAGTGCAAGTCATGTGTTCAGGAAGGCAGTGAGGCAGACAGAGAAACGAAATGCAGTAGAATAGTGATGAGTCTGGTAAGCCACTGTTGAACATTATATCACTGTAATAAGTTTCAGTAGGAAAGATTTATATTTCAGGGTGGAAGGGAGGTGCTAGGGAGGACTGTTTTCCTCATAGGTTCAAGTGGGTGCTTAAACACAGGGAGTTGTAGCTTCCATCTAGTTACATCCAGAGAAACCGGGGTGGCAGGGTGGTGCAAGGGAGAACTCTTGTTCTTTGTTATACAGGTTGGTGCATGTATGATTGGAAGTTGGTGCTTCCATCTAGTTGGTGCTGGAAACACTCAGGGAGTTGGTGCTTACTTCTAGTTGGTGCTAGAGAAACCAGGGATTTGGTGCTTCCTTCTAATGGGTGCTAGAGAAAACAGAGAGTTGGTGCTCTCAGCAAGTTGCAGCTTGCAAAACAGAGGTTGTAGCCTCACAATGAGTTGGTTCTCATATGTATGATAATGTAAAGAATGTAACTATTACTTATCCTATAAAGAAAAAGAGGTTTTTACTCTATATGGGTTTCCTCGGGATGTATCTGTCTCTGTGTTTCTCATGTATGTGACTGATGTTGAATGTGCTATTGTTTATTTCCCTGCATTATTGTGATCATCATTCAGTGTTTCTACAAATATTTTAAAAGAAGCATAATTGTTTAATCACAGTAACAATTGATTCACCNCCCTCTCAGTTGTCCAACACTTGGCATCAGAGCCAACCCCTTTTTATCTAAGGGTAGATCCTAGAGCTTAAACATGACAAGCCATGAAGGGACTTCAATCACTAGGCCTCCTCTATTTGATGGAACGAATTTTTCCTTCTAGAAGGTTAGAATGAGAACATACCTAATGGCCTTAGGAGCTGATGTCTAAGATGTAGTAGAGACTGGATACATAAATCATGTTGTGCTATATTCCAAGGATGATAAGTTAGAATTTATCTTTAATGCTAAGGGAATGATCCAAGTGGATATCGGTGGCCAGACACCTTTTCCAAATGGCTCAGAACGACTTTCTGGCAATTTTGGCAATTTACTATTTTTAGCAGGTTTTAACTTCCAGGGCCATTTTGAGGGCCTAAATGAAGTTTTTTTGAGATAGAGGTTCTCAATGATATCCAAAGGCATGATTGAGCCTCTAAAATGAATCTCCTCGATGATACCTTTCCAACGAGCTATCACGCGCCTAAAACGGAGATCGTACGCAAAAGTTACGACCTCGGGAAGTTGATGCACCAACTTACCCAAACGGGGCCCACACGACTTTTGGTGCTTCATCTCCTAGGGTTAGGTTTTCGGATGTCTAGGAATTTTGGCATTCCCATTTATTGTAAAAGGGCCTTCAGAGCCTCATTGTAACCATCTTCTTGCGAATGCGAGTAGCCGTCACATCTCTTCTCAGAGATAAGCTGCC
>ML801584.1:301893-321895 GCA_009831015.1 Picea engelmannii
GGAGAAATACTACAGGATTCTCTCCCTATGAATTAGTCTATGGAAAGAGTGTTGTCTTTCCTGTGGAATTTGAAATCAAAACCTTAAGGACTGCTTTAGCTGTCAACCTTGATTTGACCGATGCACAAACAGCCAGGTTGCAGTAGCTTAATGAATTGGACGAAAAAAGACTAGATGCCATTCATCAGACAACTATGATTCAACAACAAAGATCAAAATGGCATGACAAAACTATCAAGCATAAGTAGTTCCAAAAAGGTAATTGGGCCCTACTATATGACTCTCGGTTCAAATAATTTCAAGGGAAACTACGTACAAGATGGCTTGGAACAGTAAGGCTCCTCACAATCGATGACTCTAAAACATCGTTACTTGTAAATGGTCATCGGCTCCATCTGTACCAGCGCCCTATTTCCAAAGAAGATTTTAAGGCCACATGTGTGGCAGACTCTCATTACCTCTTTTTAGAGGGGGCTCCTACCCTTCATTGCAATTAATTCTTTTTAATTTAATTTCTTTAGTATTAGATTAGATTTCGTTTACTAATAATCCCTGTCAAGAATACCATGTTACAATCATTTTTTGCAAATTCCTGATCAAAGCACAGGCCTACTAAGAAAGGACGATCCTACTTCAAGAAGAGGCAAGCTTTCCCATTGTTGAAACACCGTTGTTCAGCAACCTTTCACCATTTTCCCCATTGCTGAAACACCATTATCAACAAATTTTTGCCATTTTCCCATTACCAAAACACCACTGTTTCGCAATTCTTCACATTTTCCCATTGCTAAAACACTGTTGTTCAGCAACCTTTCACCATTTTCCCCATTGCTGAAACACCATTATCAGCAACTTTTCGCCATTTTCCCATTACCAAAACACCACTGTTCCGCAATTCTTCACATTCTCCCACTGCTGAAACACCATTGTCAACAACCTTTCCCCATTTTCCCATTGCCAAAACTCCACTGTTCCACAATTCTTCACATTCTCCCGCTGCTGAAGCACCACTGTCAGCAATGGTTCGCCATTCTCCCATTGCTGAAACACCACTGTCAACAACTTTTCACCATTTTCCTATTGACGAAACAACATCGTTCAGCAATTGTTTCGCCCTTATTTCTATGACTGAAACACCACTTCCTTAGCAGTATTCTGCAACATCACTCTTCAGCAAACATTTATTTGTTCTTCCTACGGCTGAAACACCAACTTTTCGGCATTTTCTGTCAATAAGCTTTTGCGCTCTCATACTACATTTTGTCCTTCCAGTCAACAAATCCTTGATACAATTCATCTAACAAATCAAAAGTCTCAGCCATGACCACTACAGAACTATTATGGACAGGCATTATATTTTTTTTGAAGTACGAATCAAAAGGTAAAGGCGAGGTATGTAAATTCTATGTAAATACAATTAATTTATAGTTAATGAGAAGATTCCAAATCATTATTACCACTCGTGTAAAATCATTATTAGCCACACTTGAAGGGGGGGAGGAAATATCAAATTTTTATACCATCATTTCACATGAATTAACCACTGCCATTCCTATTTACCATCATTTTGTTTGTTTCACCACCATTTGTATGCCTTCACTCGAAAAACTTACTCTTCACAGAAGTTGTTACTCGACTCTTTGACGGTGTATTTTATTGAGTTGTTAGCTATGGGAGGCTCTATTATATGGTACGAAACCGCCATGACAGCCCTGTTATAACTATATCTAGAAGCCTATCAAATTTTTCTGTAGGCAGGATGGCTTAGTTATTTTCAGAGGCTCCAGGGATTTGATCAAAAACAGGTTTTGCAATTTGCTCGAAACCTCCAGGAAGATCACTCCATTTTCCAAGGGGTTTGGATTTCAGTTACAGAAGAGGATATAGCGCAGGTTTCGGGTCTCCCTACCAATGGCCTTGGCTTGTTCAGCCACAAACATATCATCCTGAACGCCCAGCAGGATTTCCTCTTGCCAGGGGAACAAATTGAACCTAAAGGTCGGGGTGTTCGACTCAGCTCATTGCCGCCTCCATGGCCAGAAGTTGCAAAATTCATCAAACACTACCTTACCTGCGAAGGTCGATACCAGGTAGTCTACCAGCATGATTTTTTCCTGTTGTCTCATTTAAGACATGCTCGTGTGGTGAACATTCCTTATTATCTCCTTGGTTGTCTTAAAAATATGTCGCACTACTGTAAAAAGGCTAAATATCTCGCCCTTTCACTCACCCATCACCGTCTCGTTCAACTTCTTATCCAAAAGGATTTTTCCCAACAAAACCCTCCACTAAACAAACCACCCATAGATCCCCAAGAAGCTACTGAAATTCCTAAAAATATGCAGGAACAGCAACCACAAAACCCTCCATATTCTCTAGAAATACTTAACAGTCCGCCTACAGATTCAATCAACCCAATTAACCCCCCTACCATACCAAGCCTACCCCACATTTTACCAGAATCATCCACTCCTGCCCTTCATATTCTTAGTGATGATTATGAACCAGACAATTCTCCCTGTCCCATCATTGAGGAAAATCCCCCACATAAATGAAAGCAAATTCCTTTCTTTCTGCCCTTTTTACAAAGAAAACGAATAAGGGCCTCAACAAGGGCAGCCACTACTACCACTACCCTAAACCCCCAACCCATCCGACTAATACCCTGTACACCTCCAACCTCCCAAATCCCGGAATCCTTGCCTATTCCACCCACGGGCACTGAAACACAAAAACTAGAGGCCCAGTGGGTTGCAACATCATCCATTTCAAATTTAGTAGCTGAAACACAAGAACCAGCTACTCATCAAGTAGATGAAACACAAGAACCATCCATAGCTGTCACACAAGAACTAGCTACAGCTAAAACACAAGAACCGGTTGTTGATATTGATACTGAGATACAGGAATCAGAGGTCCAGGATGCTGCAACATTACTTTCCTTACATCAAGAAGCTGAAACACAAGAAGCAGTTGTCGATACTGTAGCTGCTCCACAAGAACCAGCTACTGCGGCTGTGACTGTTACACAAGAACCAATCACCCCTCAACCAGAACCAACAATGGCCTCTATCTTACAAGAAAATGAGTTCCTAAAATCTGAACTGGAAACCTACAAGCAAGAGCTAGCCGTTGCAAAGGAAGCCTATGAGAAGGAACTTAATTTGTACACCCTAGCTCGCACAGCGACCATGACAGAGGGAAATACAACAGAGAATCTGTGTAGAGAATATATGTGCAGTCAATGTGGGGACATCTACTATCAAGCAGGCTACAAAGTAATTCAAATTCCAATGCCAGGAGCTTCCCCTGCTCCTTCAACTTTTGCAATCAAAGAAGAACACCCTGTTGTTACACAAGAACCAGCAGGACCTTCCAAAATTAAGACTGAGCCCTGGCCTGCAACAAATGTCAAATATGAAACCCCTTCTTTTGTTAACAAAGATGTACAAACATTGCCTATTGATGAATATGCCCCTCCCATCCAGATCAATACCCACACCTTTGTGGAACAAGCCACTCAGACCCTACCTCAGCCTACTACTTGCAACGCTGAAACACAAACTTAGCCATGGGATGAGCAGGCAATAATAGAAAAATGGAAAAAAGAGTTTGTTGTTACACAGGCCAAAAGCCTGCAGGAACACAAACAAATCTGGATAAATCATACCTACTCAAATTGGGAAGCTTTGGAGCAAACACGCCAGGAATATCGTGCCCTTAAGAAACAGAAAAAAGAGCTAAAAGGAAGATTTCTCCTGATATTTGACTTGGCACAAAAGTTATTGGTTGCAAGGAAATCATCCTGCAATTACTCCTTGTTCCTCATGGAACGACTTACATGGTTTCAAATCAAATCAATCACAAAAGGCAGACCCCATGCAGTGTTACATCCAGCAGATTTTGTTAAAACCTTTGCAGAAGCCTCTATTATGGATCATCACCTCCTCTGTGAGTCATATTTTCATAATGAGGCCATCCCTGAGAACCGACAGCTTAACCTTAACCCTCTTGTCGGTGACATCCAGATTAGGGAACTCACCTCCTTCCTTAACAATCAGATTATATGGCAGGATGACTTCCTAGCTGCCAAGCACAATGAAGATAATCGCCTTCTCTGGATAAGGCCAGAACCACAAAATGTTGCCACCTTTGTTACAGAGTATTATCAGTTTTTAAAGAAACCATGGATGACTCAACACATTCAGCAACTACAGACAACAGTGCTTCAGGATTGTCAACACTTCATTAAATCAACAGAGATTGTTTCCCTACAAGAAAACAACATGTTTTGGCAACAATCTACTGAGAAAAGACAGGAACACAATCCTTTTAGCCCCACTAATCTTGAGATAGCAATCTCTAGGGTACCTAACTACATCAAGTGTGTTCATCAATGTGCTGAAAGCTGGATAGGGTACCAGTTTCATTTTCCTATCCTCTGGTTGCCAGCAGAGAAATATCAAGTCCATTATAAGTTGCTCAAGAAGGCCGAAACAGCAGCTTAGCAAAGGTTACAACGCGTTCAAGGGTTCAGAGCTCCAACAGACGTCACCTTCCATAGATATTGCTTGAGTAACTTGCACGCTTAGAGTCAGTATTCAAATTCTGACTCAGAATGAAGTTGCTTGAGGACATGCAACATTTTAAGTTGGGGGGGATGTTAGGACCATACAATGTACCTTTTTGCTCACACTTTTTTCTACCTTTACAGCTTGTTTCACTCACATTATCACCTTACCCTATCTTTCCAAAGGTATATAACTCTCTTCTCTTTACTATATGTTTAATTCGTTTTGCATATAATTTTACATTACTCTCATACTTAACCATTGATCACAAAGGTATAAGTGTTGAAACAGTTCAAAATGCAGATTAGCATTAATGCCTTTTGTTGAAACAGTTAAAGAACACAACCCCTGTGGCTGAAACAGTCTGTAGACTACGATGCTGAAACAGCAACTCACAGAAGAAGCTATTACACTCTCCATGGTCAACAATGTTGAAATAGCAACTCACATAGAAGAATTTGTTACACAGTCCATGGTCAACAATGCTGAAACAACAACTCACACAGAAGAAGTTGTTACACAGTCCGTGGTCAATGATGCTGAAACAGCAACACAAAATGGTTACATTGACCACAGCAGCCACCCCTTGAGCTAGCATTAACCATCGCTGCTGCTCAAGACCAAGTTGTTGAAACAGTCAGAATGCAAATCTCGTGGCTGAAGCAGCCCGCGATTTGCGATGCTGAAACAGCATACAACAGCAGTAACAAGAAGACAAATAAAGAAGTTGTTACTCCAGCCACAACAGCAACACCTCACTCAGCACTTGTAATAGCATTCTGTTGTGGGAGACTAGGATATCCTATTCCAGTTTAGAAATTTGATCTAACTAAGAATAGGACTCAGATGTACACCTATAAATTATTGTTCAAATTGTATCAAAGGGATTCTCCTCTTTAAATAAGAGGAAATCATCATTAGAAAGGATCTTTTGTTTTGAACTAAGAAAGGATTTATAGAGAGGGGCGTGTTTTACTTCAGATTGTAATATGATATAGTTGACAGATGAATAAAATATTGTTCTGAGCATTTATCTCTAGTTCCTTTCGTTTCAGGGGAATCTTGTGAGAAGGGAGGGCCCACCTTCTTCACAAGATTCACCCATTAGCTTTGTAGTGTGTTAGTGTTATTTCTGTTCGTGCCTTGATTAAATTTTGTTTTGCTGAAACACTACTTTATTGAACTTCGTTTTGCTGAAACACTACTTTACTAAACTTTGTCTTGTTGAAACTCTGCTTTACTGATTGTTACATTGTTTTCATATGATTCATGCTTGGGTAACTATTAATAATTCTAGTTAGCAATCATGTTTGGTGAATTTATGAAATCTTGATAATCAGAGACAGGTGTTGAAGATTCCTGCTTGGGGAATAGGGTCATGTTCTTTGTTAGAGATAGTTAGCCTTCAGTGCATGTCAATTATTTCAATTAGTAATGAGTTTATGAAAGAGTGTTAATTAGAAACAGGTGTTGAAGATTCCTGCTTGGGGAATAGGGTCATGTTCTCTGTTAAGAGGTAGTTAGTCTTCAGTGTATGTCAATCATTTCAATTAGCAATGAGTTCATAAAAGTGTGGTGATCGAAAACAGGTGTTGAAGATTCCTGCTTTGGGAATAGGGTCATGTTCTCTGGTTATAGAATAGTTGGTCTTTCCTTTTGCAGTGTCTTGAAGGATTTCTTTTCCAGTTGGTTATTTCTTTAATGTAATCCGGGATTCTTTGGACAATTATTTCTTTAAACATTGAAGTCTGCAACAGGTAGATTGCTTTCCTGTAATTCAAGTTAAGAACTTCAGTTTGTTCAAGGAAAAGTGTGATTAATATGTTTTTACTACAACTCTAGGTTTCTTTTGAGATTGAGCATATATAGTGCGTGATTACCTTTGAAATAAACAGACTTCCCTAGGTTGACAATTTATGTAGCACTTGATTGTTTAGTTAAATAAGCAATTATAGTGACCAACACATGCATCCTTGGTTCGTCACGGTGTCATTCACCAGATCATCTTGCTTTCAGAAGACAATGGGTCTTGCTCCATGAGGTACAAGTCAAGTATTGTGGTAAGTGTCACTTTAATACTTGAGGCATTTGAGTATGTTGCATTTGAGTATGTTTCACCTTGGTGGTTGACATTGTGCCCTATTAAGTGGTCACCCTTGGCAATGGGTTTTCTACTGGGAGGTCCCCTTAACTAGTCATCGTGACATTCCCGATCATACTTATCATTTTTCACACTTCATCATTTTCACCTCCTTATCTTTTCGGATTTTTGGTTGTACTAACCCAAGAAGGGATTGTACCCAATTTCATAGGAAGAAGGGGTTGAAGGCCTCAAGGGAATTTAGTTGGAAAAATATTAAATCCAAAACTATAACCTACCAAATGCTCTCCCAAAGAGGGCTTGAGAATGATGAAACGTTTCTCCTAAAAAATCAAAGACCTCCAAGAAACAATTTCACATATATAAATGTATGACTTGTTAGGTATCTACACAAGTTCTTTACAAACTTTTGTTTACCCCTATGGTAGTCTGTGTACTTTAATTAATTGTGGTATTTCCTCCCAATTCTTGTATTAACCTTTTGGAGTGCCTAATTGTTCTGTAATTTAATTAATTAATGGAATATAAATGGGCTTGGAAAAAGGATACATTGGAAACAAAGGTACAGCACACCCTCTACAAAGGCACCCATAAGTGATACAATACATACCCTTGTATGTCATGAACCCCATGCCCAAAATTCTTACCTCCATCCACTTCATCTTCTCCACATGACTTAGAGAGGGGTCCACCTAGGAAACACTCCTTGACTTAAGGAATGACTCAACCAATAGGTCACCTTCACAACCCTCCCATAAATAAACTTGGAAAATTGCATAGGGTCATTGAGCACTTGTTTAATTTGATGAAGTAGTTTTAATGTGCATGTTTAGGTGGCTCTTGTATTAAATGTGATTTTACTTGCCATGATACATTTGAATTGCGACCCTTGGAGGGTGCACTCATCTGTCTTTGTAGGACCTTGTCTGACGGAATTTTTGAAGGAACAATCCCATGTTGGGCCTTAATGCAGAGGTAAGTGGGTTGCAACACACACCCTACTATAGAATGTACAACAGAAAAACAAAATAGAAATACTTTTTCCAAATAATGAGGAATCCACTGGAAACTAAAACACCAGAAAAAATGAAATGAAGCACCACTCTTTTATTGATTCAAAGTAAATACAAGATTTACATTACATCAAGCCTGGGTAAAAAGACAGCCATGAATTTCTACTCATATGGATGAAAATCACTACAAAATCATTCAGAGGGTAATGGTATGCATATGTGGGCTAAGATTCTATTTCTCCCTTTTTGTGTGCTCACCCAATATGGAATCTTCTCTCTAGTCCACCTTCTACAATTTCCTTGCTTCGTGGTTTACCAACCCCTTCAAAATCACGCTCCATTTATTTTTAAAACTCTTCCTTGACTTTGAAATGACTTGTCTTCCCTCAAAGAATGAGTTGTTACTCAAACCGTCTCTTTGTCTTTCGGATTGCTTCAACTTCCCTTTGGCCTCAGTTCACATTTTTTCCTTTATCTACGACTCATCATGAATGCATACTAGCGTGGAAAAATCAAATGTGTACGGCCATAGTGTTGCAAATAAAGAAATATCATGACACTTGTAAATTTCATAATGTGCATGTGTTTCAGCACGAGTTTCAACACGTATTTCAGCATGACACTTGTAAAATTTCTCTATACATGGCAGTTTCATCACGAGTTTCAGCACGAGTTCCAACATGTGTTTCAGCACGAGTTTCAACACGTGTTTTAGCACGAGTTTCATCACTATTTCAGCACGTGTTTCAACACTAGTTTCAACATAGCAAGAGTAGTTGCAGGATTAATCAGCAGTTTGAATTTACAGCAAACTAACTAAATAAAATGGACCACTAACACAATCCTTATTTGACTTATTTCCTATATGCAGAATGGAAATATTTTTGGGTGATGTGGATTGCCCGAGTCCAAGGATGTTGTTGCATTAGACACCCCTGTTAAGAAAAACATGAGCTCCAACTCATTTGCATATCATTGTTTAAGTGAAGAGTTCTTCGCATGTGCTAACTGATCTTCAGTCACCCACGATGCATATTTTTCTCCTTGATTCTTACACTTGATCAAATATTCCATGTACTCCTTCTGGTGAGTATTCTTACCAATGTTGGTAGAAAGAATTTCTTCAATCTACTCCTCTTACTTAATTGGTAGATGTTGTTCCCATTCACTAAGGTTACCTTCATTTTGTCCCCTTCATGAAACTCATAGAGGTCAGCAACATTGAATGTAGGATATATGTCAAATTTCTCCAGAAATTCCATCTAATAAGCATTATTAGATATCTATTTTCAGAATTTGACATGGACCTATCTTCTTGTATTTGAGTTTATTATATGTGCCTCAAGGAAATCGCTCCTTCCTCAAGTGATTCATGACCAACTCACCCTATTAGAATAACTTATGTATTCTATGTTGATACATTATTTTCTTATAATTGTCATTGTTGGTCTACAATTTCTTCTTTACATGTTCTTGTAATTCATGCATATTGTCCACAAAATCATTTGAATCAGCACTCTTCTTGACTTCCAAATATGGAAATGCAACCAAATCTACCACACCTTTTGGAAACCATCCATAAACAATCTAAAATGGACTCTTTCACGTAGATCAGTTCATCGAATCATTATATGTGAATTCAGCTTGGGCCAATGTCAAATCCCATTGACTAGGATTCTCTCCACTTAAACTTCTCAACAAATTTCCTAGACTCATGTTCACTACTTATGTTTGACCGTCCATTTGAGGATGATACGTTGAATTGTACAACAAATCTAAGCCTAAATTTTTTCAGAGTTTCCTCCAAAAATTCCCAAGAAATCTAGTATCACGATATGAAGTAATACTCTGTGGAAATCCATGCAATCTGACCACTTCTTTGAAAAACAATGCAGCTACTTCACTAGCATCACTAGTCTCCTTACACTCTATGAAGTGTGCCATTTTCAAAAGTCTATCCACCAATACCATTGTTGAATCATGCTTTCTTTGAGTCATAGGAAATCTTAAGACAAAATCCATATTGATATCCTCCCAAGGTCCTTTGGGTATTGGCAATGGAGTATAGAGTCTTGTGTTCTGACTTTTTCCTTTGGCTAGTTGGAAGATCCTCCAACCTTCAAAAAACTTTTGAACATCCTTATTAAAGATGGGACAAAATTACTTCCCCTTTACCAAGGTTTCAGTCTTGTCCATCCCAAAATTTCCTCCTAAACCACCACTATGTAACTCTTTAATGAGATTCAACCATATGGAACTTCTAGGAATACACAACTCCTTATTTTTAAACAAAAACCTCTCTTGGATCTGGTAGTCCAGATATGGTGTTATTTCTAAACTCCAAGGCTCCTTACATGCCTTCCAAGCTTCTGATAAATCTGCATTTTCTTCATACAATGTCTTTAGAAATTTCTTCAGACAGTTCAGGCTTACCACTTCTACCAACATGGTATTGAGTAACACCATCCTCTGACTCAATGCATCAGCTACCTTATTAGACCTCCCGAACCTATGTTTCAACACAAAAGAGTAACTTTGCAAGAATTCTACCCATTTAATATGTTTTTAATTGAACTTACCTTGGCTATTAATATACTACAAATCTTTATGATCCATGAACAAGACAAACTCCTTCGGCAGTAGATAATGTCGCCATTTCTTCAAAGCTTACACAATAGCATAAAATTCCTAATCATAAACAGAATACTTCTTTCTGGACCCATTCAGATTCTCACTGAAAAATGCAATGGGCCTGTCTTATTGACTTAGAACTACTCCAATCGTTATTTCACTAGCGTCACAATCAACCTGAAACACTTTATTAAAATATGGTAATGTTGATATTGGTTTTTATTTTACTCTCTTCTTCAATTCTTCCAATGACTTCTCTATTGGTTCATTCCACTAAAACACTCCCTTCCTCATACATTTTGTAAGAGGCGCACATATTTGGCTAAAGTTCCTAATGAATTTTCGATAAAAGCTTGCCCATCCAAGGAAACTCCTCACATTGAATGTGCATCTTGGTGTTGGAAATTCAAGGATATCCTTCACTTTCTCAGGATCCATTTTCATTCCTTCCTTTGAAACCACAAAACCCAGGTACACTAACTCTTGTTGCATGAATGTACACTTCTTCAGGTTTATCAATAGTTTATCTTATTTCAAGCGGTGTAACAATGCTCTCACATGCTCAACATGCTTTGTTCTGTTCCTACTAAAAATCAATATATCATCCAAATATACAACCATGAACTTACCCAAAAATGGCTTCAAGACTTTGTTCATCAATCTCATGAATGTGTTGGGAACATTAGTTAACCCGAATAGCATCACTAACCATTCAAATAGTCCATATTTCGTCTTGAATGTTGTCTTCCATTCGTCACCTTCTCTAATCCAAATCTGGTGATAATCACTCTTAAAATCAATTTTTGAAAAATATTATGAACCACTCAAGAAATCCATTAGGTCATCCATTCTGGGAAATGGAAACCGATACTTGATAGTGATCTTGTTTATAGCATGTGAATCAGTACACATTCTCCATTCCCATGTTTTCTTTGGAGACAATATTGTTGGTACTACACACAGACTCAAACTCTCATGAATTAACCCTTGGTCAAGCAATTCTTGCACTTGTCGATTCACTTCTTCACTCTCTGTTGGAGTCATCCTCTAAGGCGCTTTATTAGGTAAACTCGATCCAGACATTAAATCAATTTGATGAGAAATACATCTCACTAGAGGAAATCCTTTTGGAAGATCATTAGTAATAATATCCTTAAATTCATCCAACAATGAATTTATTTATGTAGGTACAACATGATGCAGACCCCACCCTCTCCTAAGGTCCGCTCGACCTTCTGGTCTAGGATCGTTATAATTGGGAGCTGAAATTAGCTCACATGCTCCCTCCGAGCCCAAAATTTTAATGCACGGGTCCTTAAACCTTCTTCCTAAGTGTAATTTTTCCTTTGCGGAAGTCCTCAAGTGCTTACAAAGCCTCCCTAGAGACTGAGGCCCAAGACCATGGGCTAAATATTCAAACCCTGAAAGTTTCGAGACTTTGGTACTTTTATTCCCTCTTATCTCTCAACAAATATTCCTCAAACTGTTGAACAATGAGAAGCTATATCAACGTCCTACAATGACCATCGAGATTGATGGCTCAGATTATATATTTGGGCTTCATCGATTTATTTACAATGCACTTTTTCCACAACTTTCTCAGATAGCCAAAAATCGCTTTTTTTGAGTCTCAGATCGACGATCCATAATCTTCGCCCAAATGGATAGTCCGGATCAATTCCCTTCGAGCTTCAACAATTTTCATTGGTCATCGACACAACACAAATCCTTGTATCTCACAACATCGAACAAGTTATCCTGCCTCCATGTGTCCTCTCCTAGATCGATGGCTAGGATTCCCTTTAGAGACTTTGGTGATTTCCTCCTTGTCTTCACAATGCTTTGATTTTGCCGAAGTGTCGAGCTCCCAGACCACGGGATCTTGCACCACACATCCTCTCCAATGGATGGTTCAGATTAACTCTAGGGCTTCAGGGCTCCACGAGTCTCCATAGCACTATGCTACATTTTCTCCAGAGCATCGAACCTCTAAACCTTTGGATCTACTGCCACATACCCTTCCTGAAATCAACGTCCTTGATCTACTCCGGGATTTAGGACTCCGGAGAGATCAAACTTCTCTTCCCACTATTCTCCCAAAGTGTCGATACTTCAGATTGCCTGATCTTATGACATGTGCCCTTTACGATGGGCAGCCTGGAGGAACTCTGGCCTTTGGGACTTCAAGAGTCCTCCACTCCTACTTTCAGTGAAACGCTAATCTTTCAGAGTACATGATTTTTTGACACGTGTCCCCACTTTTTAAATGGCCACGATTCACTCCGGTATTCAAGACTTTGGGGGTCCTGACTTCTCCACACACCAAATTATCCAAATGAGCGAAGTCTGAAGGAATTCACAAATTAACCTGTCTACAGCTCCTCTTGATTTGACAGTTATCCATGCTCCTACAAACTCCCACATGAACCTTGACCGTAGATCTTCGCTTTTTGATAACTCCTCCTTTAAATTTGATCTATGAATCCTTTTAATGCATGAAGTCTTAATACTTATAAGGTTAAAACATGTTGTAATTATCCATATATAAGGGTGACAAAATACCTTGGATCCTCCCGAACAAATATCCACTATCCACACTTTAAATAAGCAAATCTTCTCCTCCTTGAATATTCTGACTGCTATCCTTCCTGAGCTTGACTACATGAGAGAAATAGAGTCTATGGTGCCCTCATGTGTTCACCTTTGATACTTTAAATCCATGGACTTATAAATTTTCTAAGTTCCTCCTCCGAAACATTTATACTCGCTATATTTTCTAAGATTTATAAACTATGGCGCACTCCTTGCATCCCTGAAACTTTTGAAGAATTTCAAACTAAGATATTTATGAGAAAATATCCCTTACGCACTCCTTGCACTCATATCTTATGAAACTTATTCAACACTTAAAGAAAGTGTTGGCCCGATGCACTCCTTGCATGGTTCTTCTCAAACCTTTTCTCTCCACTGATAAATTGTGCACTCTTTGCACTTAAACTGAACAATTGTGAACTCCTTGCACCTCCACTATAAATTCATGTTATCTATCCTGATCTTATTAGTCTATCTCGACTCGGCCTATGCACTCATTGTGGGATCTATGCACTCCTTGCACCAAGAATCTTAGAAGAGAAAATAAATGAAACTTACAAAAACATCAAAGGTTTCCACATTTAACCATGAAAAAGATATCCATGCATAAAATATACATAAACAGACAAAACACAGAGAGCATAAAGAAACATCACATGTACTCAAATAACTAATATGAACACAACACCATACATATGGAATCAAAGCTCTCTGCTTGTATTCATTCAATAAAATATGTACATGAATTCCTACATCTCTCTGCAACTCTTCCTAAGCTTCAACAACTCTCTTAGCATCAATAACAATATTCAACAACCTCTACAATAACATTCAGCATCCTCATTTGGGAATACAATGCATATATTTATACAACGAGGGGCTTCTCAAGCCTTCACTCCAGACTACCTTAGTGTTATCCTATCACAGTAAATACATTCATCTACTAAGGACTATTACATTGAATGGAAGTTACATTCAGATATGACTCAATACTCAATATATGTACAACCTTATCTACTAATAAAAGCGATTACAATCCTTGGTGGCCTTTTATGATGGTTCTTTCCTCAAAAGAATAAAATACCTTTAATAAAATATTTCAAAATATCAAAACAAACATGCCCTCATTGGGATCAAATATGATTTGAAATGCGCATGTTGGTGTTGTGTTGTCTTCCACCTGACCTCTTTAATGTTGATGGCGATGTTTCTGCATCATACTCCTCTAGCCAAAAATTCATGGGTTCCTC
This sequence comes from Picea engelmannii, assembly GCA_009831015.1. Classification (NCBI taxonomy): domain Eukaryota; kingdom Viridiplantae; phylum Streptophyta; class Pinopsida; order Pinales; family Pinaceae; genus Picea; species Picea engelmannii. Next base: position 316,052 of record ML801584.1, read on the forward strand.
TCCATGAGCTACTACATTTTTTTTCAATGCTTCTGAATGTCATATTCATTGACCCAACTGGCATCCTTTTCTCAGTGACCCTTACACTTCACCAAGTACTCAAAATAAGTCCTTCTCCTAGTCTTCTTACCAATCCTTTGATCTATGATCTTCTCCATCTGTGGATTTTTTGTTTTTGGCATCTGCTTCTCCCATATTATATCCTTTTGATCACTTGATCCTCATGTATCCTCCATCATGTAAGGGTATAGGTCTGCAACATTGAATATGGGTGATATTCCCACATCCTCTGGAAGCTCAATCTCATATGCATTTGCATCAAACTTTCTAAGGATCTTACATGGTCTTATTTTCTTCATCTTCAATTTATTATATGTTTCCCTTGGGAACCTCTCCTTCCTCAAGTGTGCTAAAAATGATCTCCAACTTCAAAATGAACCTCTCTCCTTTTCTAATCAACTTGGATTTTATACTTCTAACTTCTCTCCTACAGGTGTCTCTTTATCTTATCATGAAGCTTATGCATCTCTGCAACAAAGTCTTTTGGTATTGCACTTCTGAAATCATCATGTTTCAAATCCCTTAACTCTGAAATTCCTCTTGGATGCATTCCATACACTATTTGAAATGGAATTTTTCTAGTGATTATGTTTGGAGAATCATTATAAGAAAACTCGACCTAGGGAAGAATTTGATCCCACTAGTTATGATGTTCAATGACAAAACTCCTCAGAAAATTCCCTAAACTCAGATTTACCATCTCAGTATGTCCATCTGTCTAAGGGGGATATGTTGAACTGAAAGACAAATTTTTCCCCATCCTTTTCCATAGGGTTCTCCAAAAGTGCCCTACAAACTTGGTATCTTTGTCTGAAACTATACTCCTTGGCAAGCCATGCAATCTCACAACTTCCTTGAAAATAAATTTGCTATGTGAGTAGCATCACTGGTTTTCTGGCATGGTATGAAATGTGTCATCTTCGAAAATCTATCAACCACAAAAAATATGGAATCACTCCCCCACTGGGTTCTTGTAAATCCCAACAAAAAATCCATACTTATGGCATCCCATGGCCTATATGGAATAGAAAACAGCTGATACAGACCAGTGTTTTGTTGCTTCACTTTTGCATATTGGAAAACTCTACATCTGTCCAAAAAAAGAATATAAGGGTTTGTAAAAGTATATTGTCCCTATTGTAAGGGTTTGTAAAAGTATAAATAAAATAAGAATGTATGGTAGAAGTAATGATTTCTTGAGAAGTTTTGGATCTAAGTACAATTGGTCTAAATGGATTTATGCAAGGGAATGAATGTGTGTTAAGGATTTGTTCTTGATAGAGAGTGGCTTTTTGCCTTGACCTAGTTTTGGAAGGAGGATTTGGTTCTTAATGCACAGATCTCTTGTTTGGTGTGAAGCTCGACTCTGTGGCTTAGTGCATAGGAGTAACTGAATGTCAGAGATTGAGGAATAATAAAGAAGCGAAACGGTTGGTGGATGTAGCCCCACACTTGGGTGAACCACATATATATTGTGTCTTTGGGTTGATTTGTGTTGTGTTATTTATGTTATGAATATGCTCAGTGCTTTGATTAGTATGTATGATAGATAGATCTATTATTGCTTAAGTATTTTACTTGTGATAAGGGTAAATGAAGGTTAGATCTAACTCAGTGCTAAGTTCTCAGGATATAGAACCATTGATTGTTACTGCGTCAATCTACCTTAGATATGTTCTATGACGTTAATAAGGTTAATGAACTAATGCATGTTGTTAACTCCTCAAATAAATTGGTGGATTTTATTTGATTTTTAGATGATAGGTTGTGTTCTAAATTTAATTTCTAAATTTTTGTAAATAGGTTAGAGAGTCTGTATTTCCAAAATAATCTCAAAAGAAATGTTGATTTTTGTTTGGTCAAGAAAATGGAAAAATATCAGGTTTCGGTGGTTTAGGAGAGCCTCCACTGTGCTCATTAACCACCAAAAGTTTTCATTTTCGGAAAATAAGGGGTTGAAGCAGAAGGCAAGTAACCACCGAAAGTGTTTGAATGGGAAAAACGAAAGCTCATGCTTTTGCATGAGCCAGATGTCAAAAATCGGTGCAATGATTAGAAATACAACCGTCGAAATCTCTCCATGTGGGAGATGATGCACATTCGTGGCGTCCATCTGAAAGGTTCGAAGCACCTGTGTCTTATCCATTGCATTGATCATTTCAAATCCACGTAGAGCGGTGATTGACAGGTATGATTACACGGAGCTACCCCCCATTTCAGTGGCAAGTACATCATCCATCATTACCAGGTCATTCCTTCATCTGAAAACTCGATGAGTTATAATGAATCCCGAATATCGTTGAAGACAACCACAAGCTCGCGATTTTATCAGCAAATCATATTTTCAAAAAATCTGGATCCCGCTTTCTCTGGAAAGTGTCAAAGGTTCACCGAGTTCAGCAAGTATCTCGAGTCAAGGAAACCTGGTCGGGTTATCAGGTAAGATCGAAAACTTTTCTCTTTCAAAAGTTTCAGAAATTCAAATGCCCCCAAAAATCTAAAGTTTTGGCATTCCGCAGCTAAAGTGTTGTCCAAAAATGGATCAGTGTTTTAGTGAATTCATCAATCTTATGCTTTTGTCACCCGATTTCACTGGTTTTTCATAAGTGGTATCGAATGAATTCCTAGTTCCCAGAGCCATTGCCTCACGAACAGCTTGTTTTCACAGTTTCAGGCACAGTCAACATCGAGCCATGTCAAAAACAAGTCCTTCTTTGAGATCCGAAGTGGATGGCATGTGGTATTTTGAAGCTCATCCGGAGGTAGCAAAGTGTTTTAAACAGACCGAAGTTTTCACATACTGTAAAAAATTGACAACCTTTCACCAACAAGTGGCCGAAGATTTTTCCCTCTCCTATGATGGAAGGATTGTTAAAATAGGCAGGGAGGAGATTATTATAGATGAAGCAGCCATTGCAGAGTACACAGGGTTATCCAGAACGGGGGACTGTTGGTTTAAAACCTCCTCACCTTCAAATGTCGAATTCAGGTCGTATTTGTTACCAGTGCATAAAGCTTTGACCTGGAAGAAGGATATTCCCATGTCCTATCTGGAATCAAAGTGGCAAGCCCTACTGAGGGCAATTTTGGTGTATATCACTTGTGAGGGGCGCTACAACATGGTAATGTATTACCATTTTAAACTGCTGAATCATTTCACAGGCAGAGAACACATAAACATGCCTTACTTCTTTCATAAAACCCTGACTAAGATGGCAAGATAGGTGAAAGCCCAGCCTACTAAAGTTGTAAGCAGATTATCACATCAGGGGCTGATTACCCGTCTTGTGAGAGAAACTCTGCAGAGGAAACAAATTGAGTGGGGTTTCTTTTTGTTTTGGAATGAGTTTCAAATAGAAAGACCTCCAGAGATAGAAGCTAAGAAGGATAGAGGAAGAAAAGCTCCTACTCCTAAGAGTAGTCACAGGAAAAGGAAAGGAATCTCAATACCCAGAGATCCTATAAAAGAATCCCCTAGCAAGAAGGGAGGAATCAAGAGGAAATTACAGTTTGAAGATAAAAACCCTGTCACAGGAAAAAACCTCCTCAATCTACCTTATAGTGACTCAGAATCAGAGCAGGGGATGGAAAAGACGTAGGACAACTTGCAGATCAAACAGGATGCAAAATTGAATTCAAAACTACCTCCATCAAATCCTCCAGAGACCCACAGGCAACCAGAAGCAGAAGCCTCCTCAAGCAGGCCTAAGAAAGGTAGAGCACAGAAGATAAACAAGCTCCTACAGGAGATTTATGAGAGGGAGGTACTGGAGAGGGTGATCAAAAAGGCCAACGCAGATCTCACTGACAGAAATGCTGAACTGTTTAAAATGAATCAAACTCTTAGAGAAAAACATGATAAAATCAAAGATAGAAACAGAGATTTGATCAGAGAAAATATGAAATTATATAGGCAACTCAAGCTAAAGGAGTTTGAATCACCTGAAGAGAAACAAATTGGGTTGGACACTTTGGATAATTTAGCCACAACTATAATGGATGTACCAGAACCCCCTACACAGTCATCAAAAGTTCGGAGGTCTGCACGAACCAGGACTGCGGCGTCTAAGAAAGTTTGAGTGTTAAAAGAGGATTCAAGATAAACATTTTTGCAATTTTGAAACTCTTCAAAGTTTAACTTTCGGTGGTTTAGGCGAGCCTACAATGTGCTCATTAACCATTGAAAAGAGGTGCTTTCGATGGATAACTCACCAGGAATTTTCCCAGATAACCACCGAAAGCCTGTGTGTCCAGAATTGAACGAGTTTTTACACAGATCAAGGATTTTTGAGATGAAAAGATTCGGGATCCATTCAAATGAATGCCTAATGAATTATCAAGTCCAGCCCAACATTTGTTTTTGACACATTATGGAGAAAGGAGTTATTTCTAAGGTTTATGGACTTTTTCAATTAGGACAGAAAGCAGGGCACCTGGCCACATCAGCAAATTCGACTTAGTCTCTATTTGAAAGTCATCATTTATCCTTAGTAGGATGTTCTACACTACACCAACAATCAACAGAGAGAAATCTGGGATTGGCCTCATTTTGGGGAAGCATCCCACTTCTTTTGCAATAGAATTTTGAATTACTATTTTTAGTATATTTGATCATTGTTTTCAGGATCTTAGAACTACTTTGTAATGCTATAAATATTAGGATAGAAGATGAACCAAGGGTTCGATTTTGGGTTCTACATGCTGCTACTGTAAGAGAGACCTATTCTTATTATATGAAAAATTGCAAGCTTCCTTCAGTTGTGTTGTCAGACTTTTCCTGTTCTCTGATATCTTATGAGTGAATGTTCTTTGTTGATGCTTATTTAGTCTGCCTGTGACTGTCATCTCACTAATTGATTGATTAAGTTGATAATCATAAGTTATTTCCTTGGTTATTAAACCCATTGTGCTTTATTTATATGAGTATAGTATGGTTCAATAGCTAATTCCTCTTCTATTTAATCAAACCTTGTCTGATTGCATTACTAGAAGGCCTTGTGAGATTTTATATTTCTAGACAGTCTTGAACACACAGTCCAGTCCCTTGATATTCATCTTGATCCAAAAACCACATCAATTATTAAGAAAATATTTCCCAAAAAGAGTTAGTTACCAGGCATCTCTGACTTATAGCCTAGGAGAGTTTCCTAGAGTGATAACACATGTCACTTCCTAAGAATTAACATAATACCCTGTGAAGTGTTATTATCATAGATTTGTGTCCCAACTTGGTTACAAACACCTACGTCCTGTAACCCCCCCTTATTCTACCTCAAGTGAGACTTCATCTACCTCACAAGTGTCGCCGAAAGGGCCAATAGTCGGGGCTTTGTTGGTGCATTGTTAAGCATTGAACCCTGGGTCTGCCCCTGTGCCAACAAATGGTTCCATTGTCGGGACCCAGTGAAAGGCGCGCGTGAGTGCGCGCCTTTTAACTGAGTATGCGCGCATGTGTGCGCGCCTGTCGGGCGAACAGGCGCGCTTTGAAAGCGCGCCTGTATTGTGAACAGGCGCGCTTTGAAAGCGCGCCTGTGAGAAAAACAGGCACACTCTCACGCGCGCCTGTATAGTGAACAGGCGCGCATGGACGCGCGCCTGTGGGTGAAAAAACTGCGCCTTTGAGGCAAGGTTTCTGGGTGAGAAATTAGCTTACTTTGATGTTTTTAGATGAGTGTTTAAGCTAATATAGGTCTCTTGGTTGTGTGCAGGTAGCTATTAGTGAGAGCATGGACGTGCGGTGGCGCGAGCGAGACTGGGAGCCGCTACGGGAGGAGGTAGCTGAGG
>ML801584.1:338685-367762 GCA_009831015.1 Picea engelmannii
ATTGCTTGAGGAGTTTTATCCTTCCATAAGGATTAATATATGGTGTTACCCTACCTCAAGGGTTTTCTCTATTTCTTGTGTTCATGTTATAGTGAATGGTTTATGGTTTATTCTTGGTTATTTCTGAAGTATATTTGCAGATCGGGTATAGGTACTTAACAGTAGGCTTCCCCTTCAACTGGATGTCGTTCTAGTCATGTCAACCCCAGAACTGAACAACAAAGTAAGCACTGTGACGATCTGGATAATGCGAAGCAGATCCCATAAATCATACATGAGTATATACCACCTTTGGCTAGTGTTGTTAACTGTGACATAATTCCCCAAGATTATGAGTACATCATGTTCTCTACATACATTCTGAAAGGAATACACGTAATTGAGAGTTAGTTAGGACAGATCCCACTATTGAAGAACAGTGACTTCAACTTGGGAGACAGAAAGAACTATGCCATGTTGGCGCCCCATCGTTATCTCATGAAGACAACTGGAAATAAGCCTTGCCTTGTCTCACAACCATGGATTAAGGAGATGGTGCAGTCCACCGTGATGAATGTGATGAAGATCCCTCATTTTGGCCGCCACTGGGAGGTTAACGCTTGTGTTAAACTCCTCATGTCATACTATCATGGAGGATACTTGTGGCTTGACAGAAGGATTACTGTGGATCTGGTACTAATCCACTGCATTACAGGCTTGAGTGTGAAAGACCCTGAGCCTCAACAATTTTATCCAGGGAAGGCCTCGGACCGTTCCTTGGCACAACGCATTAAGGAAGCTTACGGGGAAGTCTAAAAAGGAAAGTGAGGTTACAAGGTAGCCTCTATATAGAATGGCACAGTGCACCTCACTTTCCAACTCATAGTTGGAAAGCTCATAAGGAATATCCTCCCCACATAGGTCATCGGGTTCATGGGGTACCTTGCAGGAAAATGTGTGGAGGGAATGCAGATGAACTGGGTGAACTACCTCGTCAATGATATGGAGAAGGATTTTCGCGAAGCCCAGGATTTGGGATATGAATTCTACTACATCTGGCTAATCATATTGATCACATTTGTCACTTGGAAAATGTTTGAAGGAGCCACCCTCCAAGAGATCAAACCCTCAAAGTCGTTGGTCGCTCATTTTTCGACCCTGTGGTATACGAACGACATGATGAAGCAGTGGCAATCCAATGTTTTGTTTCATGCATACTATTGACAATTAAAGGTTTCCATTGAATCATTTATGCGCATGACACCATGCACCCTACACCAGTACAGACCAATAGTAAAGTTTCATGCAGATCCACATTTCATATACATCACTGCGCACCGAGACGAGAATTAGGAAGAGTTGCAGTCGTACTACAAGATAACAGATGAGGACATGGAGCAGATTACAAAGGAGTGGTCAGAGGAATTCCTTGTACATGTCATTGATGTCAAACTCTTTGACACTAACACCATAGGAAGCCCCATAGTCACCCAGATCGAGCATGTCAGACAGTCCAGCAAGATGAAGAAGAATAAAAATTAGGAGGAAGTACAGGATATAGAGACTCATGAAGAAGGCGACACTTCTGAAGATAACGGGTCTGACTCGATCAGAGGAGGAGGAAAAGATGAAGAAGAAGGACAAGGAGGAGGGGACAAAGTAGAAGAGCAAGGAGGAGGAAAAGATACACCGCTTGAAGACCCCCCTACTGGAATAGTCACACTACAGAAGAGGAAGGTTTCTCCGAAGAAACCTTCATCCAGGAAGAAGAGACGTACTAATAAGCCCCAGTTAGAGGCCACACTCACTGAGGACAATATTAGTTTGTTCCACGGAGCTATGGAGAACGCTTCTGGGGACATCTTGTAGAGATATGAAGAGAATCAGTAGGATCTATATGAAAGGATCAAAAGGGAACTGAAGGAAGTACACCAAGTTGTTTGGTTGGTCCGCACAGTACCCACTGCGTCTTCCTCGTTGTAGACTGCAAAACTAGGAGATGAACCAGCCCAATTGAGAATATTGGCGGATACAATAGAAGCTCGACTTTAGAGAGCTCAGGAAGAAAAGGAGAAGGCTACAGAAGCCTTGAAAAGAGAGAAATATTAAGTACTAGCAAAATTAAGAGCAGCGTAGGATAAGGTATCATCCCAGGAAAGTGAGAAATCAGAGATTTGGGCAAAGATCCAGGAGGAAAAATCCCAGCTTTAGAGAGAAAAGGAGCAGTTGATCGTAGAGTGGTCCATGGTCAAAGAAGTTGTGAATAAATCATCTCACTCTGTGCCAGGATTGGAACAAGAGGAGAAAGAGTTAGTTGAGTTTCAAGTAGTGAAGCTCGTTTAGACCCTCCAGTAGCTACAAACTAGGATAACAAACTTGCAGGACCAAACAGTATCGAGCACCCTGCAGGAGGTGTGTGACCAGAGGGAGGAGACCGCTAAGAACACACTAATAAGGATAAGAATCCTCGCCTCATAATGAAAAAAAATGAGCAATAGAAGCACACAAACATACGAATGTCTCGCTAAGGATACAAAGATAAGGAAGTTGGAAGCGTAGTTATAGGAGGCGTAGCAGTAAGCATTTTCCATGTAGGAATAGATGAAGTTGCTCACTGTGGTAGAAATAACGAAGAGATCCCAGGAGAAGTGCACAGTACAACAACAAATCACTTCTCTCTAGGGTAGGGTAATGGAAGTGACGCAGAAGCTACAACCTGTGCAGGATGAAGCCTGCAAGGTGTTTGAAGAAATTGATGGACAGGGCTCACAATTGGACCAAGTGGTTGCAATAGTTGAATATCACCTAGAAGGGGATGTTATAGAGCAGACGATCCAGGAGCTTGTTGAGAAAGAGGCTCGGAAAAAGTAGAAAGTCATGGAATCTCAAGGGAAGATCGAGGCCTTCGAAGCATCTTTTTCCACACCTGAGTGACTTGGGACGAGTCACAGGTGAGTGTTGGGGGCTTGTTGTCCCTCACCCAAGTTTTGAGGAAACCTTGGTCATAGTTGACCCACTTTTGGACTTCGACACATCGGTCGAGGAAGGAGTGCCCAGGTGAAGCTAAGATCACGGATCTCACTTATTTTGCATGTTATGTGGACCTAGTAAGGGGTTGTTTAGGGTTTTTGTAATGGTTATGGGATGTCTAACCATGGGTTTTTCCCATGTTTGGCCCTATTGTAAGGGTTTGTAAAAGTATAAATAAAAGAAGAATGTATGGTAGAAGTAGTGAGTTCTTGAGAAGTTTTGGAGCTAAGTGCAAGTGGTCTTAATGGATTTTTTCAAGGGAATGAATGTGTGCTAAGGCTTTGTTCTTGATAGAGAGTGGCTCTGTGCCTTGACCAAGTTTTGGAAGGAGGATATAGTGCTCAGTACAGATCTCTTGTCTGGTGCGAAGCTCTACTTTGTGGCTTAGTGCACAGGAGTAACTCAATGTAAGATATTGATGAATAATAAAGAAGAGAATAGGTGGTGGATGTAGCCCCACACTGGGGTGAACCACGTATATCTTGTGTCTTTGGGTTGATTTGTGTTGTGTTATTTATGTTATGAGTCTTCTCAGTGCTTTGATTAGTATGTATGATAGATAGATCTGTTATTTCTTCAGTGCTTTACTTGTGATAAGGGTAAATGAAGGTTAGATATAAATCAGTGCTAAGTTCTCATTATATATAATCATTTATTGTTACTGCATCGATCTACCTTAGATATGTTCTGCGATGTTAATAAGGTTAATGAACTAATGCATGTCACTTCCTAAGCGTTAACAGAATACCCTGTGAAGTGTTATTATCATAGATATGTGTCTCAGTTTGGTTACAGACACCTGTATCTTGTAACCCCCCCTTCTTCTACCTCTGGTGAGACTTCGCCTGCCTCACAGGTGTTACCAAAAGGGCCGATAGTCAAGGGTTTTCTTGATGCATTGTTAAGCGTTGAAACCTTGGTCTGCTCCTGTGCCAACAACCTCCTATCTTAAATTCAACATTTCATTGTCGACTTACCATGACTTGGTGTCATTTCTACAACCACGATACCTTGTATGGTTTCGGATCTATAGTTGTCTCCAGCTCCACCTTTTCCACCATTTCTGTGGATACCAAATTATCATTGCTCCCACTGTCTACAATCACCTTGCATACCTTGTCCTTGGTATTGCAAGCAGTCTTGAATAGACTGTTTCTCTAAACTGGTTTTTCCACCTCCTTCTATGGCTTTAGGATAATTATCCTCATCATGAGGGATTTCCCATATTCCACTGCTTCTACCTCAACATTCCTTCTTTGAGCCTCAGAAATGTGAACTTATCCACCTCCTTATTTATTTTTCATCTTAGGACATTCCCAAGACATACGCCATGTCTTTCCATAGGCATATCATCTCATTTATCCTCATCTACCTCTTCCTCTTCCTCGAGAAAAAGAGTTTCTTCCACCATGGTGTCCACCTCCATAAATTCCTCCTCTTTTTGTATGACTTTGAGACTTTCCATATTCAAGTTTAGGTTTTTGTAACTTCTCTCGGACAGTTCCTTTGCCTCTTCTTAGACTTTTTCCTCTTTTTTGTTAGATTTGTTTTCTGGCCAACTTCTCCTCTTCCCTTAGTGTTGATTGATAAGAATATTCCACCGTTATCATGGTCATCATGTTGATTTCCTCTTGTGTTGCATATCTCATACCATTAATATACCTGGTGACCTTTTTCTCATCACTATCTCTATGTCCTTCTCTGATGTTCTATCTATAAAAATCCTTAGTTTATTCCTTCACTAACAAACCCTTATGTCTCAAGTTCTGCAATCTTTTGAACATATATATCTAATAGTCTTTGGGTATGAACTTAGCTTTCAATTTAGCTACCATCCTATCCCAATTTTTTATTTTTTGCTTACCCTTTCTTCTTCTGTCAGTCTGCAGTTCATCCCACCATAGAATTGCATGTCCCATTAGTCTGGTAACAACATGCTTCACCTTCTTTCCATATTCTATATCTTCATAATTGAAGTACTTATCTAGGGATCTTATCCAATCCAACAGATCTTCATCATCCAAGGTTCCTTCATATATTGGTATTTCCATTTTTGTTCTAGCTCCCATTCTTGCAACAGCTTTCAACAAGCGTTCCCTTGCAGCGTCTTCTCTTGCAACTCCTTCAAATTCCATCTCTTCACTCTCAACTTTGCTAACATCACCATCATCAAGTTCTCTTCTCTGCGTTGTCTCCATGGCATCTAATATTGCACAAAGTTGCCTCATTTATTCTTCCATGGATGGATTTTCTACAGGTATGTCCCTGCATCTTCTTGGCAGCATGATTCCAAACCTTCTTTCACAAAGAGATTAATTATGGCTTCGATACCACTTGATGTATACCCCACCTTCTCGCAGGGTCCGCTCGACCTCCTGGTCTAGGATAGTTCTAATCGAGAGCTGAAATTAGCTCACAGGATCCCTCTGAGCCCAAAATATTAATGCACAGGTCCTTAAACCCTATTCTTGAGTGTAATTTTTCCTTTTTGAGAGTCCATGAATTCTTACAAAGCCTCCCCAAAGACCGAGGGCCAAGCTCATGGGATAAAGCTTCAAACCCTGAAAGTTTTGGGACTTTGGGACTTCTATTCCCTCTTATCTCTCAACACAGATTCCCTGAACTATCAAACACTGAGTGGCTAGATCAATGGCCCACAATGACCATCGAGATCGATGGCTCATACTATATCTTCAGGCTTCATTGATTTCTTTACAACTCCCTTTTTCTATAAATTTCTCGGATCGCCAAAAAGAACTTTTGTCGAGTCTCATATCGATGGTCCACAATAATTACCCAAATGGATGGTCCAAATCAATTCCTTTCGGGCTTTGTCGATTTCCATTGGTCATCCACATGACACAAATCCTTGTATCTCCCAACGTTGAAACTCCGAACAATTTCTCCTACCTCCACGTGTCCTCTCCTAGATCAACAGCTAGGATGCCCTTTCGGGACTTCGACAATTTCCTCGTTGTCTGCACAATGCTTTTATTTCACCGAAGTGTCAAGTTCCCAGACCATGGGATCTTGTGCCATGCATCCTCTCCAATGGATGGTTGGGATTAACTCCAAGGCTTTGGGCCTCCATGAGTCTCCACAACACTACGCTACATTTTCTCCAGAGCGTCGGACCTATGGATCTGCTACCATGTACCCTTCCTAAAATCAATGTCCATGATCTACTCCGGGCTTCGAGACTCCTGAGAGATCGACCTTCCCTTCCCACTATTCTCCTGGAGTGTCGATTCTTGGGATTTCCTGATATGATGACGCGTTTCCTTTACAATGGACGATCCAGATGAACTTTATCCTAGAGTACACGATATGTTGACACGTGTCCCCACTTTTTGAGCAGAAACGATTCACTTCGGCCTTTAGGATTCCTCCATTCCTACTTCCGCCGAAACGCTAATCCGTTGGAGTACACGACCTGCTAACACGTGTCCCCATTTTTTGAACGGAAATGATTCACTTCAGACTTCCGGACTTCAAGGGTCCCTACTTCTTTACACACCAAATTCTCTTAATGAATGAAGTCTAAAGGACTTCGTCGATTAACCTGCGTGTAGCTCCTCCTGATCCAATGACTATCCATGCTCCTGCAAAGTCTCGAATGAATCTTGACCATAGATCTTCACTCCTTGATAACTCCTCCTTTAAACTTGGTCTATGACTCCTCTAAATGCACGAAGTCTTAAATACTTAAAGGGTTAAACCCCATGCTACTTCTCCAGATCTAAGGGTGACAAAGGACCTCAGATCTTCCCAAAACAATCTCCATTGTTCAAACTTTAAATAATAAAATATTCTCCTCCTTGAAGATTATGATTGCTATCCTTCCTGAGCTTTACTACACGAGACAAATCGAGTCTCTGGCACCCTCCTGTGTGCTACTCCAATACTTTAAATCCATGGACTTAGAAATTTTCTAAGTTCCTCTTGCGAAAATTTTGTACTCACTATCTCTTGTGAGATTTGTTCCTTTGATATTTATAGACCTCTGGTGCACTCCTTACATCCCTGAAACTTCTGATGAATTTCAAACTTAGATATTTCTAAGAAAATCGCCTTTACGCACTCCTTGCGCTCATCCCTTCTAAAACTTCAACACTTAAAGAAAGTGTTGGATTGATGCACTCCTTGCACAGGTCTTCTCAAACCTTTGCTCTCCACTGAGAAACTATGCACTCTCCGCACTTCAACTAAACAATTGTGCACTCCTTGCACCTCCACTATAAATTCACGATATATCTCTTGAGATTCTGACTCTATCTCGACTTGTCTTATGAACTCCTTGCGAGCTCTGTGCACTCCTTGCACTAGGAATCTTAGAAGAGAAAACAAATGAAACTTACAGAAACATCAAAGGTTTCCACACTTAAACAAGAAAAACATATTCATGCATAAAAGATACATAAACAGATAAAACACAAAGAGAATAAAGAAACATCACATGTACTCAAATAAATCATATGAACACAACACCATAAATATGGAATCAAACCTCTCTGCCTATATTCATTCAGTAAAATATGTACATGGATACCTACAACTCTCTGCAAGTCTTCCTAAGCTTCAACATCTCTCTCAGCATCAATAACAATATTCATCAACCTCTACAATAAAATTCAGCATCCTCATTTGGGCATACAATAAATATATTTATACAACGAGGGTCTTCTCGATCCTTCCATCCAAGATACCTTAGTGCTTACATTCTTCTACTAAGGACTATTACATTGAATGGAAGTTACATTCAAATATGATTCCATACTCAGTATATGTACAACCTTATCTGCTAATAAAAGTGATTACAATCCTTGGCAGCCTTATGTGATGGTTCCTATCTCAAAACAATAAAAGAATTTTAATACAATATTTTCAAAATATCAAAACAAATGCACCCTCCTTGGGACCAAATCTGATTTGAAATGCGTGCATTGGTCCTGCATTGTCTTCCACCTGGCCTCTTTAATTTTGATGGCGATGTTCCTACGTCACAACATTTGGCTCCTCTACACTTTTCACTTCCTTCAGAATCAATGCTAAACAGAATTTTGATTTTCTTTCTTCTAGTAAGAATTCCTTAGCATAACATAGCATGATCCTACTGTTACTCGTATTTATATCAACACAATTTCTTGTTGTTGTGACTGTATCCTCCAGCATTGGTGTTAATTTATATTGTTTTCCATCTTTCTTGAACTCATATGTGTTTTCCTTACCATCATGGTGAAATTTTCAATCAAACAACCATGGTCTTCCCAACAGTATGTGACACGCATCCATCTCAATCACATCACATAACAGCTTCTCCTAAAAAATCCCTATTTGAAAATTCAATAAACATTTCTCAGTCACAACCACATGTTATCCCTTGTTCAACCAAGAAAAACGATAAGGGTTCAGATGGTTCAACCTTTTCAAGTTCAGTTTTTTCATCACTTCAGTGGATACCAAATTTTTTGTACTTCCTCCATTTATAATCAAGTTAAAACATTTTCCTTGAACCTTACAATTTGTTTTAAAAAAATTCTTTTGTTGTTCTGGTTCATTTGCCTATTTTTCTTCAGATTTAAGAAACAATCTTTGAAACAACAAATTATCCCTTTATTATTGTTGAAGAACAGTCACATTTTTTCCAACCATTGAAGCTTCATCAACCTATGTGACTTTTTCCCAAGCTTCACCTCTTCTCCCTGAAGTTTTCCTTTTTGGACATTCAGACAACTTGTGTCCCTCTACACCACAATGATAACAATTGATTACACATATTCCCTTTCCTCTTTTGAATCCTCTGCCTCTACCAGCTCCATTTCCTCCTCTGTCACCTTAACCAATAGAATATTCTTCTTCCTTTTCCCTACCTTTAGCAGTCCCTTCTTTACTTCATCCTTTAAAACCTCTTCCTCTACCAATAGACTATGTTTTCCTCTCAATCTTTTCTTCTACCTTAAGGTAAACTTGATAAAATTCATCAGCAGTGTGAAAATAGTGTGTTCTCATTTCATCTTGAATTAAATACTTTAGCCCATTTACATACCTTGCAACTTGTTGGAATTATGTTTTCTTGAGGCCTCCTCTGAGTGACAACCTAAAGAAATATTCATTGTATTCGCGAACAAATGTCTCCTTTTGTCTGAGGTTCTGGAATTGTCGGAACAAATTTTTATGGTAATCGATAGGAAGAAATTTCTCTTTAACCTTGGTAACCATCTTCTTCCAAGTTCTAATTTTATTTTGTTGATTATTCACTCTATCCTTTTGTATCATATCCCACCATAGTGTTGCATGGCCTTTCAGTTTCGTAACAAAAAATATTACCCAATTTGGATCCTGAACATTTCATACTCGAAGTATCTTTCAAGTTCTTTAATCCATTCAATGAGAACATCAACTCTCAAACTACCATCATAACAGGAAACCTTAACCTTTACACTACCCATGTTACTCAAATACAAAATTAGCCTAGTTGTTGGGTCTCTTTCATCACCATCACGTTCATCTTCAATTTATTCTTTTGGATCTGAGTATACTTCATCATCTCCATTCCTAGGAGTTTCCAATTCCTCTATTCTTATTCTCAAATTTTCTAGTTCTTGATTTCCTGCACCTCCCCTTCCTTCTCCTCTCCTTCACTCTAGAATTCCTCCAAGTTGTAGGTGTCTCAACAACATCCACATACCTCGCATGGTTATGTAACCCAACATGACTTCCATCACTCTTGTTGAGAAACCACCAGGAATAGGTATTATCTACCCTATCTCACAGAAGCATATTAAATGTTAATCCCATAGAAGAACCAAACTCTGATACCACATAATGCAGAGGTAAGTGGGAAACAACACACACACAATTACAGCACACACCCTGCTACAGAATGTACAGCGGAAAAAAAAAATAGAAATACTTTTTCCAAATAATGAGGAATCCACTGGAAACTAAAACACTAGAAAACATGAAATAAAGCACCACTCTTTTATTGATTCTAAGTAAATACAGGATTTACATTATATCAAACCTAGGTTAAAAGAAAGTCATGAATTTCTTCTCATGTGGCTAAAAACCACTACGAAATCATCCAGAGGGTAATGGTCTATGTATATGGGATGAGATTTTGTTTCTCCATTCCTGTGTGCTCACCCAATATGGGATATTCTCTCCAGTCTACCTTCTACGATTTCCTTGCTTTGTGGTTTACCAACCTATTCAAAATCGTGCTCCATTTCTTTTTTAAACTCTTCCTCGGCTCTGAAACGATTTTCCTTCCCTCCAAGAATGAGTTGTTACTCAAACTGTCTCTTTGTCTTCCGGATTACTTCAAATTCCCTTTGGCCTCGGTTCAATTTTTTTCCTTTAGTTGTGACTCATTGTGAATGCATACCAGCATGGAAAAATAAAATGTGTACGTCCACAGTGTTGCAAATAAAGAAATATTGTGACACTTGTAAATTGCATTGTGTGCATGTGTTTTAGCATGAGTTTCAGCGTGACACTTGTAAAATTTCTCTATATGTGGAAATCTCAAGACGAGTTTCCGCACAAGTTTCAACACGTGTTTTAACACGAATTTCATCACATGTTTCAGCATGAATTTCAGCGCGAGTTTCAACAAAAAAATTAGCACCCGTTTTAGCATAGAAAGAGTAGTTGAAGGAGTAATCAGCAGTTTGAATTTATAGCAAATTGACTAAATAAAATTGACCAATAACACATTCCTTGTTCGACTTATTTCCTATTTTCAAAATGGAAATATTTTTGGGTGATGTGGATTGCCCGAGCCCAAGGATTCTCCTGCATCAGGCCTTCATTAGGGTAGGAAGCCCACAGGTTGGATGCCATGACCCAGACTTTGGGGAAAATACAGAGGTTGGAAGCTTCCTTTGGAGGCAAGAGAGAAGACCTTGTAGCTGAAATTTTATCCCCTCGTAGCCCAATGTTTGACCTTGAAAGATCAAAAAGTCCTCTTCTAGGGCTTGACGTCACTTTGGGGGACAGGGTTTGATGATGGTGTTGATGACTTGATGGATATTTGGCATGTTTTGATGGATAAAACCCCTAAATCATGGAGGCTAGGCCTTTGGAAGCCCAACGAATTCCTCAACTTGCTCAACCATTTCCTCTCCATGCCAAAACGTCACCCTATTAGGGCATTGTTGAACCTTATAACTTCTTCTTTCTTTTTCATTACTCTACACTTATATTTCTCTTCTAAGTATGTTTCCCTCACATAATATTCATTGTCATATCTTACATCCATGAGTTATACTTTTTCTATACTTGTTTCATTATGTCATATTTGCGGGTTGGAGGACTCACAGTTTGTCACTTTTCTTCCTTGAACCTTGTTATAGCAAGATTTGCCTCACCCTATGAAATCTTGCACACAAGGCCTTTTTCCATTTCCCTATGCAGACTTTTCATTCCTTTTTGAAAATCCCAGAGCTAAAAATACATTTTTTTCCACATGTGCACACCTTGCCTACTGTACAGCATGTGTATACGTAGGCTACACCACTACAGCCCGCGTACATTAGGATTTGTGCCCAAAAATGAAAAATGGTGTCGGGTTTCCATGTCACGATAGGAGATCTATGATCCTTGTCCTTCCATATACTGGAAACCTTCCGACTCGGCCCTTGAGTTCCATTTGAAGGCTATAAATGGGACAATTATGAGCTATGGAAAGAGGAGAAAGAATTCAACTTTGAGAGAAAAGTTACTCTGGAGAAATTATTCACTTCATATTGAGTCTGCATCCCTTTGTCCTTTAAGTTTGAACACAATGTTCAGCCCCCAATCTCTTCCCTTATTGATGGAGAAATCCATTGTCTCTCTTTTATGAGCTTGCCTTTGGTGGAGGATTGAAGTGGTGGAAGCCCAGCTGGAAGGAACTTAGTTTCTCAGTTCTGAACCGTGTTGACATGGAAGTCTGTAACTTTTTCACTTCTATTGATCATATATTAATAGAAATACTATTTCCCCGTTCAATTGATATCTTGAAAATATTTGAATTATTATTCCATGGGCGTATTTGTTATGTATATTAATGGATTATGCTATTTAATGTGCTAACATCATATATTATCACCATATGTTTTTTTTTCTTGGTTGTTGAGGACTAGTTATAGGTATATTTCTTTGGGTCAAGTGCTCAATGGTGGAATTCATCGAATGTATGGACAAGGTAGGAATTTTATCTTGTCTTGCTAGCATATTTTTTTATATAGCATATTTGAGAATAGAGTTGATTTCTGCAGTCATTTTAGTCTGTTGTGGTTTACCCCTAGCCATAGAGAGATTTTCCTTGTAACGGAATTGGCGACCATACTAGGGACATGACTTACGACTCCTCGCTTGTGCATCGGTTATACATTGGTTGCTTAGTTTCTTGAATTAGGTGTTGCATAGGTTACTTGCAGGGGTTATTCTGCAGGTAACATGGGTCAGATAAGGGTCGGACAACACACAACCTTTATGGAAGATTACCTCTCTAGGGGGATCTAACTGAGTGGTTGTTAAGCCAATGAGGGCCCTTATAATTGATTATGTTACCTTCGATCTTTAGCAGGGAGTCTCGGACCCCTTTTGGGTGAGACATACCTTCTTTAGGGAGGCAGGCCCTTTTCAACCACTTTACCCTATTTGTGTGCATATTGGTCATTTGACTTTTGGTGTTCTCTTTGATTACTAGTTGGCCCTAGGATTTATTTTTTGTACCTTGAGTATTAAGTCATCGTGGAGTCAGACCAGCATCCCCGTCGATACCGTCGCTTATTACAGTTACCACTAGATTTTGAGTCTTTGGCTTCTAAAATGCATAGAGATATTAGACATGGTACACACCCCTCCATTGTTCAGACTTGTGATTATACAAGGATGAGTATTGAACCAAGTATTTAGAACACTGGGATCCCTTTGACTACCACACCTACTATAGTTAATGGAACCCCTTCAACTCATGCAACCACAATGGTTGTAGTGTCGAAGGCACCTATCATTACTATTTCTCATCCTATAGTGAATTCTCAATATCTTGCCTTGAACCCATTTGGTTCTCTTGGTCACTCACCAGGCTATAATGTTCAGTCCATCCTTATGGCCTCTAGTCCTTTTTCCTATGGTATGTTGAATTTTACTTCACAATTTTTGAACTCCATCCCAACTATCGGCCCCAATTCTAGCATTGGACTTGGGGGCACTACACCTCCTTATACTCCATTCTCATTTGGTGGTTCTCGGATCCCTCAAATGACTCCTAATATGGGAGGCATTCCCTATTTTATCCCCAGGTCTAACCCTCTTGCTTCTGGGTGGAGAAACCAACCTAGAGGACAAGATTTTGCTCAAGTTTCATCCTATACCCTCACCTCCTCAGTGTCGATTCCAACCAACACATTTGGCATGACAAATCCACCTCTATCCTCTGGATTCACACCTGGAGTAGGTCAGTTTCACACCTTGGGAAACCCCCAACCCAGAGCCACTCCGGATGGGGGAAATTTTTATAACCCCCATCAGAACATTCCTACTAGAATGATGCCCAACCAACCTCTTATGAATCATCCTGGAGGAGGGTCTTACAATCCCGGACAGGCCCATGGTGCTTACCAGAACCATGGATGGGCTGCAGTTCCTCAAGCACAATCTTTCCAGGGTGTTTCGGGGCCAGATGTCACAACCTCATCTCCCTTTTATGGCCATTCTTGATCTACCATAATTGTCTAAGTTGATGAACAAACCTATGTGTCATGATCCTACATGGCCCCCTCTCCCCACCAAACTTCCTTTGAACATTCTGAAATTCGAAGGTAAGAATGGTGAGGATCATGGTGATCATATTACTACCTTTCACCTATGGTGATCCTCGAGTTCCCTTAATGACGATTCCATTTTCTTAGTATTATTTCAACGCACCCTCTTTGGGGTCACTGAGAAATGGTATATCGAGCTACCTAGGGGGGCATATGGGACCTTCAGTCAGATCATTTTAGTCTTCCTTAACCACTTTCAATTTTCGGTTCGTTACGACGTTGGCCTAGAAATTTTATCGACTTTACGCCAAAACACAGCCACTCATATCTCAGATCATATCCAGGAGTGGAATAGATGGAAGAGGTTGATTAAGACCTCCATACCCCCGGCCTTTATTTTAAAATGGTTATGTAAGTCTTTGTAGCCTCCTATCTCGAAGGATGTTTGATGCAAAGAAGTCCAACCTATCACCCCGTAGGGTCTCTTTCCCTGACCTCCTGCTCACAGGATCGATTAAATTCCCCTTCTGTAGAGCCGAAGCGGCTCTTTAGATTCCTGCTAGAATCACTGTTGCAAAACACCCGATCCACAGGTCCTTATTTCCACCCCTCGACCTTCTGCACTTTACCGAGGTTATTCCCGACTCAAGTATCGGGGTTTAGGGTTTCACGGTTCCTGCTGTCGAGAGTCATAGTTCTCTCGAATCCCCGATTCGTGATGAGATCCTTTCACGCGCGAGCCCTCCTGAGCTTAGCTCCAGTCGCATATGACCACTGCTCCCATGTCCGTGGACTTACCTCCCTCGCGGCCTCGCGACTCGCTATATCAAACTCTTGATTTTCCAACTCTCGACACCCGATGTGCCGAAGTGCCGAGGTGCATGAGAGTTGACTTTTCAACAGTCTCTCCTCTCGCCTAGAATTCAGACTTCGCTAGATCATGAATCCTAACATTGATATTTTAGGACTTCTCGCAATGATATCCCGAGGTCTTCGTGCCACCTGTACTCTACTCACCGACTCCGCTATGGCCCACACTGCCTTCTAGGTGTCAGTATATCTCTTTCTCGCAACCTCGCAATTCCCGTGGCCAAATTCTCGAGTCCTTGCTCGTGAGGATCCGATACACGATCCCACGTGCAGATCCAACAGTTCTCCAACGATCTGGATCCAACGGCTGTCCTCTTCCCGCACCTCGCGTCCTCATGACTCGGAGAACCAAATGCTTGGACTCTCACCCTACGAACTCCCGAGTTCGAGAGATCCTTAGATCTCTAACACGCATCCTATTCAATGGACAGTCTTTGTCCTCTCGCCACTTCGCCACTTCGTGAACTCGGGACTTCGCGACTCAAACACAAAATTCTCAACCCTTCCACTTATGATCTCTCGAGATGCGAGGTGCCACCTGTTCTCTTGACGAATCTCATGGCCCCACGCTAATCTCGAGTGCCGATATCCCAAGATGACGTCATCTAGGCCCCACAACATGGAGCTCTCGCCTCCTTGCCACTCGTGAAGTTGAATATCTTCCTCTTCCGACCTCCGGTACTCGAGTTCCCGAGGTGGGTAATCTCGTGACACACATCCACTCCCAAACGAACGGTTCAGATACTCGTTGCCGATTCCACCTACTGTGGCTCCTCCTGGACATAAATCTCCTCAAAAATCCAGATCTCCTCTTCAGGCCGATCTAACGGCTGTCATCACTCCTCCGGAGCTGTCGCGCTTCCTTCCCAGACTTGGAAGAATTTCTCATTCCCAAAGGCTTCGACCTTTGTGCTCTTCCTCTGCGAGCTCTACAATCTTGAGCCTCACTGCGCGTATACAACGCTGCCCTTCCTGAGCTTTTGTCTTCATATCCTCAAGGGTCCTTTAGACGTTTGCACTCCTTGCAAAGTCTCCTCGTGTACACAGTGTGTTATCTCTTCTGAGATTCTTCGAACACTCATACCCCTTGGGGGATTTTGTCCTTCTTCTCACTCAGATGGAGAATGAACTGGATGCCCTCCTTGGCTATCCTACACTCCAGCAACCTCTGGCTGAGTGCTTCTGGGTATTCAGTAACCCCGTGAGAATCCCTCAGTGGATCCTTCCTTCAGCTCCAGAACTCAAAAGAGTTCTCTTCACCTCTGTGCCTACCTGCACACTTTCTCGATGCCCTCCTAGCGAAGTATCTTCTCCATAGAACGTTCAGTAGTTCTGGGTTCCTCCTGTGCACCCTTTGCACCTGCTCAATGCCCACCTGGTAGATCTTCTTAGAATCCTCAGTGATTCTGGTCTTCTGAACTCACAGCAGATTTCCTTCCTCTGTGCACTCCTTGCACACACACGCTCAATGCCCACCTGGCAGATCTTCTCAGAACTCCTCAGAGCTTCTGACTTCTATCTCCAAACTCTCAACAGAGTTCTTCTTCTCTGTGCACCCCTGTACACACGCTCAATGCCCTCCTGGCAGAGCTCTACAGAATCCTCAGTGATTCTATCTGCAACTGTGTCTCAGTTACACAGCCTTGCCTCCTGAGGTATTCAACAACCTCACAGGTCTTCTTCCTGAGTTGTTGACTTTAGTCTTGTGCCTCAGCACGTCTTTGTCTGACTCCTCAGAGTTCAGAAGTGCATCCTCTGTGCACGGGTCTCAGAACCCTCCGCGTTCTGTCACACCCTTCTGGTATGAAGCCTCAAAGACCTTCAACCTGAAACCAAACAACCTCCTGCAGGAATGCATCCACATAACATACATTCACAACATATATATGGAACACACACAGACATGCATATAAGACAGAATAATGCAGGAAAAACTGCTCTGTTATATTAACAATGGAAAATGCTTGTATCTTTACAATGGTGTTCCTTGAGCTCTCTCTGGTTCTCTCATACCACCCTCCTTGACTTACCCAAAATGAGATCTAAAAATATATTTTACCTGAGGGGCTCATCGATCTCTTCCCTCCAGGTCTACCTACTCTAATAAATTACATCCAATGGTTGTCTAGTCTAGCATATGGATCTAGATCTCAGTCGATCTAGCATTAAAGCCGATCCTATCTACCGCCTGCACAAAGGCACGGCTTCTATGGCTCACCAGCCTAAGACATTCAATTACATTCATTTCAAATTTAAATGAGGATTGTGCCTCTCTTTTAATGTGCAATTTGAATTCACTGGTGTGGTTGTTGGCTAGCCACTGATGTGGATGCGATTCTCCTGCATCATACTCCATAGCTGCAAAAATCATGAGCTCCTTCTCATGAGCTTCCCCTCTGAGCTGTTGGAAATCCTCCTGGATCCCAAATCAGTCTTTGGATCTTTCCATCTGCTCCATTCTGCTGCTGCTTCTTCTCTGCCTAGCTTCTCTTCGCTGGTAGTCTACGCTGATCTCAACATCAGCTCCCTGATTTCCTCGATCACTTCATCCAGTTGGTCCTGTTGTTGCAGTCTCCTCAGCTGCAAAAATTTTTTGCACATGGGCAGATCACTATGATCTCCCATGCCATCTTCTTCATATTCACCTTCCTTTGTGGCCTCAAGTTGCCACTCTACTGCAGACTTCATCTCTGCAGTCCCTTCTTGACTGACCTGCTGCTCATTCATCCTCTTCTCTGACAGCTCAATTTCTGTCAGTTCTCTTGTTGGCTCTGGATTGTTCAACCAATCCTCCAGCATCTCCAGCTCCATCTCCCATGGAGTGATAACTTTATCTACTCGCTCCTCGGCTTCTTTTCCTGCTAGCTTCAGTGCTACAGCTCTCTCAGCTTCCTTGCTGAATATGTTGAGACACTCCTCAGAATGCTCGTCTTCTTCATCTTCTGCTGCAAACTCCCCTATTGCAGTCTCTTCAGCTTTAGTGTTGAATGCGTTGAGCCATTCCTCAGAATGCTCACTCTCTCCTTCTACTTCTGCTTCTTCTTCTACTGTCAGTTCCAGTGCTACATCTTCTTCGCTTTCAACTCCCTGGCTGAAATCATCAAGTCGTTCCTCAGAACGCTCCTTCTCTTTTCTTTCTTCTGCTTGGGCAGTCTACACCATCTACACCAGTTCTTCTTCTTCGACAGTCATCATCAGCTCAAATTTCCCTTTGTCAGTCACAGTTGACTGTTCTATTGTTGCACCATCTGCAACACAATTTTCTGCCTCCTCCTGGGCACATGGTAGGAATATCGAAATTCCCCCAATCATCACACGGCTCAAATCCTCCTCTGTCAGCTGCATCTGCTGATTTAAATTCTTCTCTGAATTTATGAGACTATCAGACAGTCTCATCTGCTCTATCAGCTCCTCTGGATGATCCAAATTCATCTGTTCATCCCTGCCCACCTAGAAATATGGGATGCTTCCACTGCTTCCCTGGCAAACCATGAGATCAACCGATCCCATCTTCATCAGCACTCCTTGCTGAAGTGAACTCTCCTCCGAGTCCATGAGACTTTCAGACAGTCTCAAATGTTCCTTTCTACCCATCTGGCAGTTCAATACACTTCCACTGCCTCCCTGGCAGTCTTTGATGCTTCCGCTGCCCTCCTGGAAGTCTTCGAGATCCTCATCTGATCTCCTTTCATTGCCCAGCTAGCAATGTGAAATTCCCTGGCTGTCCTCCTGACAGTCCGTGAGATCCTCAACTGATCTCAACTTGTTTCCCTTCTGGCAAAATGGAACTTCTACTTCTCTGTCTATCTGGAAGTCCTTGAGATCATCATTCGATCTCATCTATGTTCCCTTGCCCATCTGACAATTTGGAAACCTTCCTCTTCCCTCTTGGCAGTCTATGAGATCCTCAGACGATCCCAATTTATCTTCTTCATCATCCCAATCATCGAGACCCTTTCCAGTCTCTAGCCAACAGTGACCAATCATCTCTTCCTCTGTGGCCTTGAGGTTTTCAGCATACCTCAACCATTTCCTTAACAGTCTGCGTTGTCTTTTGACCATCAGCTCCCTGACTGGCCATTTTGATGTTGCCTTCTTCATGGGAAAATTTCGCATTCATCTCATCCTCCCATCCTGTCTCATCCGCCGTTCGAACCTCTCTATGTCTGTCGTTAATTCATAGAGATCTTTATCCAGTTCTTTATCCATTTCTGCAAGCGTTTCTACCTTGCTTTTCTTCCTATGGCCTTTAGTAGCCATTTCACTATGTCTATCTGTCTCCCTGATAGATCTGCTGCTATCACTCTGCATCTCTGAGTGCTCCAGCTTCATCCTCTTACAGTCCTGCTGACTGTCTCCTTGATCGTTGCCTACCTGCAAACAATCATTACAGAGTCCTCCAGCGCTCTATCTTCTTCCTGCTCCTCTGTCTGCAATATACAAACAGATTCCTGCTCTGATACTACCTGATGCAAAGAAGTCCAACCTATCACCCCACAGGGTCTCTTTCCCTGACCTCCTGCTCACAAGATCGATTAAATTCCCCTTCTATAGAGCTGAAGCGGCTCTTTAGATTCCTGCTGGAATCGCTGCTGCAAAACACCCGATCCACAAGTCCTTATTTCCACCCCTCGGCCTTCTGCACTTTACTGAGGTTATTCCCGACTCAAGTATCAGGGTTCGGGGTTTCGCAGTTCCCGCTGTCGAGAGTCATAGTCCTCTCGAATCCCCAATTTGTGATGAGCTCCTTTCACTTGCAATCCCTCCTGAGCTTAGCTCCAGTCGCATATGACCAGTGCTCCCGTGTCTGTGGCCTTACCTCCCTCGCGGCCTTGCGACTCGCTATATCAAACTCTTGATTTTCCAACTCTCGACACCCAATGTGTTGAAGTGCTGAGGCGCACGAGAGTTGACTTTTCAACAGTCTCTCCTCTCGCCGAGACTTCAGACTTCGCTAGATCGTGAATCCTAACGCTGATATTTTGAGACTTCTCATAGCGAGATCCCAAGGTCTTCGTGCCACCTGTACTCCACTCACTGACTCCGCTATGGCCCACACTGCCTTCCAGCTATCGGGATATCGCTTTCTCGCAACCTAGCAATTCCTGTGGCCAAATTATCGAGTCCTTGCTCCCGAGGCTCTGATACACAATCCCACGTGCAGATCCGATGGTTCTCCAATGATCTGGATCCAACGGCTGTCCTCTTCCCGCGCCTCGCGTCCTCATGACTCGGAGAACCAAATTCTTGGACTCTCACCCTGCGAGCTCCCAAGTTCGCAAGATCCTTAGATCTCTGACACACGTCCTCTTTAATGGACGATCCCGGTCCTCTCACCACTTCGCCACTTCGTGACCTCGCGACTTCGCGACTCAAACACAAAATTCTCAACCCTTCCACTTACGAGCTCCTGAGATGTGAGGTGCCACCTATCCGCTTGACGACTCCCGTGGCCCCACGCTAATATTGAGTGTCGATATCTCGAGATGACGTCAGCTAGGCCCCACAACACAGATCTCTCTCCTCCTCACCACTCGTGAAGTTGAATATCTTCCTCTTCTGACCTCCGGTGCCCGAGTTCCCGAGGTGGGTAATCTCGTGACACACGTCCTCTCCCAAACGGACGGTTCAGATCCTCGTTGTTGCTTCCACCTATTGTGTCTCCTCCTAGACGTAAATATCCTCAATGATCCAGATCTCTTCTTCAAGCCGATCTGACGGCTGTCGTCGCTCCTCTAGAGCTGTCGCGCTTCCTTCCCAGACTTGGAAGAATTTATCATTCCCAAAGGCTTCGACCTTTGCACTCTTCCTCTGCGATCTCTACAATCTTGAGCCTCGTTGCGCGTATACAACGCTGCCCTTCCTGAGCTTTTGTCTTCCTATCCTCAAGGGTCCTTTCGATGTCTACACTCCTTGCAGAGTCTCCTCATGTACACAGTATGTTATCTCTTCTGAGCTTCTTCGAACACTCAGACCCCTTGGGGGATTTTGTCCTTCTTCTCCCTCAGATGGAGAATGAATTGGATGCCCTCCTTGGCTATCCTACACTCCAGCAACCTCTGGCTGAGTGCTTCTGGGTATTTAGTAACCCTGTGAGAATCCCTCAGTGGATCCTTCCTTCAGCTCCAGAACTCAAAAGAGTTCTCTTCACCTCTGTGCCTACCTGCACACTTTCTCGACGCCCTCCTAGCGGAGTATCTTCTCCACAGAACGTTCAGTAGTTCTAGGTTCTTCCTGTGTACCCTTTGCACCTGCTCAATTCCCACTTGGCAGAGCTTCTCAGAATCCTCCGTGATTATAGTCTTCTAAACTCACAGCAGAGTTCCTTCCTCTGTGCACTCCTTGCACACACACTCTCAATGCCCACCTGGCAGAGCTTCTCAAAACTCCTCAGAGCTTCTGACTTCTATCTCCAAAATCTCAACAAAGTTCTTCTTCTCTGTGCACCCCTGTACACACGCTCAATGCCCTCCTAGCAGAGCTCTACAAAATACTCAGTGATTCTGTCTGCAACTATGTCTCAGTTACACAGCCTTGCCTCCTGAGGTATTCATCAACCTCACAGGTCTTCTTCCTGAGTTGTTGACTTCAGTCCTGTGCCACAGCACATCTTTGTCTGACTCCTCAGAGTTCAAAAGTGCATCCTATGTGCACGGCTCTCATAACCCTCCGCGTCTGTCACACCCTTCTGGTATGAAGCCTCAAAGACCTTCAACCTGAAACCAAACAACCTCCTGCAGGAATGCATCCACATAACATACATTCACAACATATATATGGAACACACACAGACATGCATATAAGACAGAATAATGCAGGAAAAACTACTCTGTTATATTAACAATGGAAAATGCATGTATCTTTACAATGGTGTTCCTCGAGCTCTCTCTAGTTCTCTCATACCACCCTCCTTGACTTACCCAAAATGAGATCTAAAAAACTCTTTTACCTGAGGGGCTCATCGATATCTTCCCTCCAGGTCTACCTACTCTAATAAATTACATCCAATGGTTGTCTAGTCCAACATATGGATCTAGATCTTAGCCAATCTAGCATTAAAGTTGATCCTATCTACTGCCTGCACAAAGGCACGGCTTCCATGGCTCACCGGCCTAAGACATTCAATTACATTCATTTCAAATTTAAATGAGGATTGTGCCTCTCTTTTAACATGTGATTTGAATTTGCTGGCGTGGCTACTGGCTGGCTGCTGACGTGGATGCGATGCTCCTGCATCAATGTTGTTACATCTGCAGTTACCACTGAGGAAGAAGCAATCTCCAAAGCCCAACAATTAGATATTATATATGCTTAGTCTGGGATGTTATACCACATTCTTCTGGACACACTGAGGTCAACCAATGACCCTAGACAAAATCTTGGACCTCATGATGATGGCATTGTAGGCTCCACCAATGTAAAATCCATAGACTCGGTGTCAAGCCATTTGAAAGAGTTGTCTTTAAACCAGTCTGCAAGAGGGTCAGCTTCGTCTATGTCTTCCAATCCCACTCAATTGGTTGATGTACATTACGTGCAATCATCGATCGACCCAAATGGTAACCAGCAACTAGGTGGGAATAAGAAGAAAGGACGTAATAAAATCATAAGGTGGGAAAAATAATAATAAACCCAAGGACAGTGGTAATAATGAGAAGACAAATAATAATATTTGAGAGGGAAAGAAAGAAAGACGTAAGGTGAAATTTCCTTGTAATCTTTGTACAGATGATCATCTTACTCATTTATGCCCCAAAATTGCAGAAGCTGCGAGGCTATTATCTCTATCGACCGTCGTGCTAATGAATCCTTTCCCACATAACCAACACATGGCCTCGAGCTCCTCAAATGCTGGAAATGCGGTTGGTGGGAGTCAAAACTCACCATTGCAAGATGAAGATCGTTTGTGTATCAATATGGTCAATGTTAAGGTTCACGTAGCCACCCGCTCGTGAGATTATAGTTCTTCACAGGATATATCGGGTCTAGAATCTCCTCCCCCTCCTCCGAAGATAACTTTACAGATCGAAAAACCAGAGCCACTACCTCGTATTCCAAAAGGATTACTCAAGCGCTCTACCCACAATCCAAATATTAGAGCCGCCTAGAACTACTATATTGTTGAGGACCTGGATCAAACCCCTTGTGCGATGTTAGCTCTAGAGGTACTCCAGACATGTCCTTCACAGAGGAATTCATTTCTATCTCTGTTAGGAGATCTAGACCCCAGTGGCTCAAAATTTATCAAGTTTGATGTCACAGATGTGAAACCTCGATTTCCTTACCATGTGGCATTCCAAATCCATGTGGGGTACTCAAAGTATACCATCAAACGTGCGGTTGTTGATGAATGCGTTGCTACATGTGTGATGTCCTTGATCTGTTGGAAAGATCTTGGCTCTCCAGCTCTCTCTCAATCGCTGACCATGTTGACTGCTTTTGATGATCATTCCTTCCACCCTCACAATATTCTTCCTTCCTTTCCAGTCCAGTTAGGTGGGAATACCGTAAAGGTGGATGTTGAGGTAGTTAATGTGCCTCTTTATTATAACTTATTACTAGGACACAATTGGACCTATGCTATGACTGTCGTCATATCGTTTGTCTTTTGCACTCTTTGTTTTCCACTCGATGGGAAGATCATGACGATTGACCTATTATCTTTTGTGTATGCTAGCCCCAATGCATTTGTTGGACCGTCGATCCCTGTGGTCGACAATTTTGATCCGGAAACTGATAATATTGGTGTCAAAAGGTATTCTTCCCTTATGGGTACTTTTGACTTCATGGCACCGATTCACCATGTTTACTCCATGTCTAATAGGCTTGTTTCATCAGAGAGGTTTGTTCCTTTCCGCACTTCTTATTTTAACGATCCTTGGACCCTACCTTCCTCGATTTCGTCTTGTGAATTTCAGTCACATGTTGGAATTTCCATGCCACTATCGACAGTGAAGGTTGCGTATCAAGTTGTTCTTGACTCTTCCGCCGATCCCGATCCTGTTACCTCACCGACAGATGAGGAGGATCATGTTCTTAAGCTCGCGTGGGCCACTTTGTTGTCTTGGTCACATGACTACCTCAATGATGCTTTTCCCTTAGATGAAGCTATTATCAGAGCCATGAATAGTTCCGACAAACCTTGGGATGATATGCATCATCGCTCTTATTTTCTCCCAAAGCTTGAAAGAATCAAACAAGATGACTTTTGATCTACTTTGAGTGAAATAGTTGGTCACACAGTAGTTCCACTTGATATGTATGGCATTTATGCCGAAGGAAATATGGTGAGTATCTCTCCTATCGTCACGATCGATATCTCTCGTACTCCTGGAAAGAATGAAAACATCAATATCAGTGTGGATTGTTTGCCAGAAGAAATATTGATCTACACTGAGATCTTCAAGGAATTCTGAGATGTATTTGCTTGGTCATATGAAGAGATGCCAGGAATCGACCCTTGTATTGTCGAGCATGATATTATAACTTATCTGGATGCTAAACCTATTCGAAAACATATTACTATTGTCAATCCCCGGAAGGCCCCTACTATTAAGGAAAAGGTAAAGAAACTACTTAATGTTGTCGTTATCTACCTGGTTCCCTTGACTGAATGGGTATCCAATCTTGTTCCTATGAATAAGAAGCAAGGAACTATCCTTGTATGCATAGAATATCATGAAATGAACAAGGCATGTCCTAAAGACAACTTCCCGACACCTTTCATCAATCAGATTCTCGACGAGTGTGCGGGAAGCAAAGTGTTTTCTTTTATGGACGGATTTTCAAGGTATAACCAAATTCAAATTAAACCTGAGGATCAACACAAGATGAAATTTGTTTGTCCTTAGGGTACTTTCACATAACGGAAGATGCCTTTTGGCCTTAAAAACGCCAGAGCAACCTTCCAGCATGCTATGACCTTTGCATTCCACGATCTTAATCATATAGTCGAATCTTACCTTGACGATCTCGTTTCTCACTCTCATAAGAGAGAGGATCACTCTTCGCACCTTCAGCTAGTTTTTGAAAGATGTCGCTACTATAGAATCCGTTTGAACCCTCATAAGTGCATCTTTTGCGTTAGATCTGATCGTCTTCTGGGATTTCTAGTTTCTGAGACCAAGATCATGGTAGATATGTTAAAGGTTGAGACAATACTTTGGTTTCCTCCCCCACACACTATTTGACAAATTCAAGGTTTACAGGGGAAAGATAACTTTTTACCTCGGTTTATTGTAAACTATGCCAATATCACTAAGGATTTCATGCTTCTTTTGAATAAGGACATTCCTTTTATCTGGGATGAGCAAGCTGAGGATTCCTTCAATGCTTTGAAGAAATCCTTGGTATCGGCACCTCTGCTGAAGTCTCCTGACTACAGTAGGGATTACTTTCTTTATATCATCGCGTCTAAGGAGACGATTGGTATGGTTTTGGTTCTAGAATATGATGAGCTCCACGAGCATGTCATCTACTATCTTAGTCGAAACGTAGTCAGTCTTAAGCTTAATTATTCTCACGTTGAAAAGCTAGCTTTGGTTGTCATTCACGCAGTCCAACGTTTATGCCATTATATATTGCTTTTCAAGACTACTGTGGTTGTCTATATCAATCGATTTCAATATTTCCTCACTAGGCGTATCATAGGGGGGAAATATAATAAATGGATTTTCATTTTACAAGAAGTTGATCTTGATTTCGCTTCTGTGAAATCTAAGAAATCACTAGTCTTCACGGAGTTAATATTTGACTTTCCACGGTTAGATGAGGATGTTATCCATGTTGATTCATTCACGGATGAACACATTTTCCTTGTCTCGTCATCCGAACCCTGGTATGGAGACATTGTTCTCTATCTTCAAACCTTGAAGTTCCCTCAACATCTCCCCCGAGATGACCGACGACGTGTACGATACCAAGCTAAGAATTACACTATCATCGGCGACACTTTGTATCGTCGAGGAATAGAAAATATATTGTGTCATTTTTTAAATCATGAGGAAACCGAGTCAGTCCTAAATGATTGCCACAGTGGGGCTTATGGTGGTCATCTATCCGGGCTTGCAACAACTCAGAAAATCTTGCGAGCCGGTTATTTTTGTCCATCTATCCTTAACGATTTTTTTGAAGCAGTTAAGAAGTGTCACCCTACCATGTGTTTACTTGAAAAATGTGCTCGCATCTAGCCCCTCTTCACCCAGTCATTATTGTTGGTCCCTTCACCAAGTGGGGAGTGGAATTCATGGATTGCAACCCAACTTCAACTGGGGAGAATAAGCACATTATCGTGGTCATCAATTACTTTACTAAGTGAGTTGAGGCCATGCCAACTATTAAATCTGATTGAAATACTGTCTCCTTCTTCGTATTCAATCAAATTATTGCCCGGTTCAGTATCCCGAGTGAGATTGTCACTTATCACGACAGTCACTTTCAGAATGAAATTATGGAATAGCTAGCATCTAAGTTGGGGTTTAAGCATGTTAATTCTTCCCCTTACTACCTCCAAGTGAATGGACAAGTAAAGTCCATCATCAAGTCTCTCAAGACCATTTTTCAGAAAACTGTCTGCCAGAGTAAGTTTGACTGGCACATTATGCTATATCCCGCACTCTAGGCATATCAAACCTCAGTTAAGATTGCCACCGGTTTTTCCCCTTTCTAGTTAGTACATGGTGTGGAGTCGATATTACCTATTGAATGTGAGATCCCTTCTATTAAGTTGGCAGTCATGCTCCTACCTGACACTTTCGATCTCGAGTGATGCCTTGTACACCTAGAGAGCCTTGACGAGCAGCATCGAGACGCCTCTACGGTTATCGAGGTGAACAAAAGACATTTCAAGGTCCAGTATGATAATTTTTTCTATCCTTGATTATACGTTGAGGGTGACTTGGTCCTCTTATATGATCAAGCCAAAGAACTGATGGGGGCAGGCAAGTTTAAACCCATGTGGCATGGTCCATGTATCGTGCGACTTGTATTAGAAAAAGGAGCCTATGAGTTAAAGGATTATGAAGGGAATATGTTGGCCGAGCCCAGGAATAGGCTCTACTTGAAAAATATATTACGCTTGAACCCCAAGTTTGGGCAGAACTCATTGTATAATAATGTAATTTAGTGTATATATATTTTCCCTTTCTTTTTATCTTCAGCTTGCTTATCGAGTTTTCCCTTGGTTGGTAGATGTCAACGAATTCTTTGGTCTACTTAGGATTTGCAGTCGGATCCAGTCATCATACACAGAACTTGGTTTTCACCACTTGGGTGGTTTACTCACCCGAGGGTCTACCGGTGTCTTTAGGTGGCATATGCCTAGGGCCATCCATGAATAATGTGGCCAAATATAGCATCGTTATAGAAATTTTGTGTGATGTTATATCACATGGTATTCTCTCTTCAAAGGTTCGCCTGGATTCCCAGTTAGTAGTATGTCAGTTGAACGGCAGTTACCGCATGCATAATCCTACTTTACTCTGATGATTCCTACAAGTACGTATTTTAGAATGACAATTTGATTTTATTACTTATTATCACATACCTAGGATTTCTAATTATGTATCTGATTCTTATGCTAATTTTGTTTAAGATTGGAATTTGTCACGTAACTAAATCAAAGAAAATCATCTCATCAATGTACACATATACAGCTAAAGATCCCAATTTTATATATATTTCAAAAAATATGATGTTTATAGTACAAAATTGGGGCTAACACCCTCAATATACATACACATCCAATAATACAAGATCCACGAGATCTATCCATGTGGCACCAGATGTGTGTTATGATATCAAACTACAGTGTTTGCAAGATGTCGAAAGAGTCGCACCCAAGCTTTGGGCACACCAACCACTTGTTGTTGCATGGCCTCTGGCAGATCCTCTACCTAAACCATCGAAATCCTATGATTCAAACGAGATATTTTTCCCTGCACGTTTTGCAGGGCTCTCTCTTCTTCTCATCCCACCTCCTCATCTCCTCGGTGGCTCTAATGATGTCAGCGAAGCCTATCCGGTTGTCACGGACCCACGTCTACATCACACAAGTGTCTAGTTAGTACTTAAGCATCATCTAAAAATATTTTTGTCTTACTATACAAAAATACAAAAAATTGAAATATTTAAAAAAATTTGACATACCTATGTCCCCTTAAGAGGTCCCTGGTGGGAGTGGCATGTCAAGATCCCCTCTAAAGTTGATCCCTCCATATGGGTAGTCATCAAGAGAAATGACATGTCACATCCACTAGTAGAAGAAATACTTGTTGTAGTGTGTGGGCACCCTACCTCCCCCATGTCGTCTCATTACCTCGGTCCATTGTTCCATGGCTGGATCGCAAGGTCCTCTTGGAAGGATATCTACTCTAGGTCCCAAACCTTGAACACGCTCGAATAAAAATCTGCATAAGATAGAGACAAACCTGAAATTCCTCTTTCCACCCTGTTTGCACTATGTCAACTAACTCTTCATATTATCCAGTAGTGAGGTACACCAATCATATATTGTGGGTCTCAACCACTCTACAACATATAACATGAGTGGCATCAATTCCTAGTGCAACAAATCCGATCATGTGATCCTTTTTAACACGAGGACAACAATCTTAAGGCTAAGATTGTTTATCACTCGAATGGGGAGTTGACTCCTGAACTTCGAACACAGTGAGCGTCTATGTACCCCTCTATCTTCATATCACTCTCATCTACCTGGGATTTGAGGTTCACCACCTCACCCTGATGTGATAACCCAGTCAAAAATTATATATCCTCAACTTCAATCCTCAATGGTTGTCCATCGAGGTTGAATCTCTTACTGTCAGGATCCTAGTAATCCACAAGCATCTCAAGCAACCTCACTTGGGCCCTCATCCCTTTGAGTTCCAAAAATTTATACAAGTTGTTTGCACTCTTCTCGTCGTTGTGTGAGCAAAAAGTGAGTGCTTACATGCCCAGTTGGGCTCTGCTAGGCATGACAGCTGTGATGTAAAAGGTTAGAAAGAAAACAACAAAGCTATTAACAAGAACTAAACAAAAACTAAATGAAACTATGAGCATAGGAACAAAAATAGAAACAAATGAAAATGGACCAATATCACCAATATATAAGTTGGTCTGATTGATGAAATCGAAAGATACACAATGGAGAAAGAGGACTTGGGTCCCTTCCCTCTCCAATGGAAGGCTCTTGAGGCCCTCAACTGATTGCTCTCCTTACAAAGAAAAGATGAAATGTGGGTGAAAGAACTCCAAGCTTATTCACTCAAGTGAGGGGTGAATAGCTTATGAAATGCGGCTTACAATGTGTGTTGCCAAAGAAGGAGTCTCTAGCAATCTCAGCAGCATAACAGTATGAAGAATTCCTTGAGAAAATGGTGGTCATTCATGGCTTTTTATAGCCAAGCATTGGGTTATTATGTGGCCTCTTTTGAATGTGA
>ML801584.1:379267-396950 GCA_009831015.1 Picea engelmannii
AAGAATTCCTTGAGAAAATGGTGGTCATTCATGGCTTTTTATAGCCAAGCATTGGGTTATTATGTGGCCTCTTTTGAATGTGAAAAGGGGCTCTTTAGGGCACCCTTAGGTCTTTGACCAGCCCCCCCACGCGGATTGAGATCAGATTTGATGTCCAATCGACTTGGGAGCTGATCCAATAGTGGTTGGGAGGCCGACCAGTTTCATAAATGCGCCATTTAGCAGGCGCACGGGTGTTTTGCCCAACATCCGCGCATCGGGCGCGCAAGCGCGCTTTGTACGTTGTTGTTACGCGCGCGCGCACGCGAAACCATGTTCTGTAAAGCGCTTTTGAATTTTTGATCATTTGTATAGTTTTTAGACCCTTTGTTGTGCTGTGGAATTAACCCTGTGCCATGAATGACTCTAGTTCTGTGTTGACGATGCGGAGTTCTTGTCGCCCTGTGCGGACGAAATTTCGGTGATAACACAAGCCACATATTTTCAAGGCCATTTGGGCCCCCGGATCTCTTTCCACAGCAGCATCTACCTCCTTGTGCTCCTTTTCCCTCCATTCTAGCACCATCATGTCATATAAAAGTCATTTTTTGAGTTAGAAACCATAGAAAATATTGAATATGGACTTGTACGTGGGATGTTGTGTTTACAGTCATGTATAGGAATGAGTACATGCACCCTATACTTTACATAGTCGCATATAACCTCACGTATACGTGACCCGATGAATGGTAGCCCGCGTACACCGAATTACTCAATTTGCGCCCTAATTTACTCAAATTTTGAAACCTAATCTAAAACGCTAATCCACTACAAAGGAAGAGGAGGGGAAGAGGAATTACCTGGTCCAGACGGTTTTTGATTCATCGCTCGATGCTCCTGCATCACTAGTTGAATATCATCAGTATTTTGGTCCAATTTTCACTATTTGGGTAAAAAGTCAAAAATGACATGGTAATTTTTTGTTTTGTTACTATTTATAGCAGTTTTTACCCATTTTATATAGATTCGAATCATGTTTTCACCTTATGGACTAATACAGTAGTGGATTGAGTTGGTTTTTGTAGTTTTCACCACGGATTCTTGTGGATTTCAATGTTATGTTGACCGTTCGTAACCACAGGCAGGTATTTTCACTACCCATCATGTAGGATTAGTATCCATTACACCATGTACTTTTGCATTGTCTTATAACTATCACTCATATGCCTTAGGTACGAACCCATTTGTTGTGACACAAAACCTTCCATCTACTATAAGACGTGTCATTATCAAGTGGTAGAGACTTGCCAAACACGGGTGCCCTAGTTAGATCCTCTGCTTCATTTGGTGCCCATGCAGAGATTTTTTTCCCTAGGAATAGGAGTCTCTTATAGCTAATACATGACTTTATGTTGAGCCTCATTTCTCACTCATAAACATTCTTCCTTATACCTAGAGGACTCCCAACTAAGTTTAATTTAATCTCTTTTCCAACCCATTTTCAAAAAGAGAAAAGATTGTCAAGTGAAATTGTCTCTTTCACACTCGTTAATTGGATTTGAAAGCACGTCTATTTGGTACAATTTTATCCCTTTTTTCACACCAAGTAGACTAAAGATCATGAAAAAATATTTTTTTGTGTTAAGTTGTGATTGCATCTCAGGCCCTTGCTTGCGGTATTGATCCTATAGCTGGTTCTCGCTTTGCATTATAAACCGTTTGCCTCAGCAGTTTGCATCCTCAAACAAGGAGAGCCTTGTTTATATCCTTCACAATTTGACCCCTATACCCAGGAGGGAACATTCCCCCGAGTGTCCATCTCCCACATGCATCTCCTTACATTTAGCATAGGTATGTTCCACTGTTGGAACTAGTTTTGCTAACTTGTGAAACATGTTTCCTCCTTTGTATCATAGCATTCATTTGTCTATGAAGAAAAAAAAGATGGGAAAGAAGGGAGTATTATCTTATATTGGCAACATTCATGTCACCTTTGAACAGAGCACAAAGTTATTGATTCCATTTGTCATCATAATTTTGGGTTTAGCATGGCCTTAGGAAGTTGAGCTCTTTATAGAGAGTTTTCTCTACCGACTAGTTACTCTTCTAGTCCCTATGGATAATTTCATTGATGCCTCCTGCATATAATGGTTTCATCATTGATTCTATGTTGTTAAAGTTTTCCATATGTCTCATGCTCTTGTTGAAAGGAATTCTATCAACCTGTGTCGGCCATTCCTCAAAACTCTTGACTTTGCATGTTGGCCATACCCTCAGTTTGTCTCAGAATCACATGACACTATAATCTTATCACGCACCATGGTCCTACTTTCATCATTGGTAGGTAACCTTGAACCTAGCAGTCAACATTTCATCATTGGTCGTTGAATAGGTGGTTTACCTCATGTTCGATGGCAAGAAATCTATCCACACATTAGGATTCATGCATTGTCTTGGATTCCATTATCCTTATTGGTGGTTTCCTCTCCTTTGTCAGCAGTTTTCCTCATTGGTTGATATTCAGAGGGTATTTTTCGTATATCGCTTGCACTTGGCGCTCACAAAAGATGCACAGGGTCGTTGGTTCATGAACATGTTCTTCATCTGATTTCCTCCAAATCATGAAGCTCTCTCTTTGTACCTCATGTTGAATGATGAGAGATGCCTTAATGCTCTCATTTCGGTGGGTCTCCTTCCATCGAATTTATCTCATCTATTCTGGAAACGATACCTAGAGTCTTATGAGTACCTTGAGGCTTGCAGTCATTAGTGAAAGATTATCTCACCATCAACAGTTAGGAATACATCAATGTCTCCTGATCGATGGATTCTTCAAGTTTTTGACCCTGAATCCTTTATCCACACTTGTAAAAATGTACTCGGCGCCTTGATACCTAATTTCATTATCGATAGATTGTCTCACATTTGTTAACAGTATACCTCAATGACCGGTAATCAAACGATGTCTCATTGTGTTCGACCTCAACTCCTTTATTCACATGATGTAGACTTGCACCTTTGGCAGATTGTGTAGAAGACTTGAAGACCTCAGTATGTCGATGCGTCTTTCCTGAGTTGTTGTTTCCTTTTCATTGGACCAGTACCTATATGAATTCAATGATCACGGGAGATCATATTGTACTCCATTGTATTGGTTCTATTGGGCCTTGTTCGTGACTATGACAACCTTTGGCATGTAACCGCATTTGTATTTTCCTATTCATGGCCACAAACAGTTGTTTGGTATTTTCTCACATGGATCTGCAGTATAATTCAAATTGGCAGCCATGTATGAAAAGTTAGTGTAGAATCTAATGAGAAACTAGTTCTTCCAGTTGGTTTCCCATCACTACACTTATGGGTTTTTATAATCTATTTCATCCATCGTAGATACTCCTCTGCCCTCACACATTAGGGGGTATATGTTATAGCAAGATTTGCCTCACCCTATGCAATCTTGCACAAAGGGCCTTTTTTCATTTCCCTATGTAGACTTTTCATCCCTCTTTACAAATCCCAGAGCTAAAAATGCATTTTTTTCCACATGTACGCACATTTCCTACTATACAGCATGCGTATACGCAGGATGCACTACTACAGCCCCCGTACATCGGTATTTGTTCCCAAAAATGAAAAATGGTGTTGGGTTCCATGTCACGACAAGAGATCTATGATCCTAGGCCTTCCATATATTGGAAATGTTCTGACTCAGCCCTTCAACTCCATTTGAAGGCTATAAATGGGCCAATTACGAGCTATGGAAAAGAGGAGAAAGAATTCAACTTTGAGAGCAAAGTTACTCTGGAGAAATTATTCACTTCATATTGAGTCTGCATCCCTTTGTTCTTTAAGTCTGAACATAGTGTTTAGCCCCCAAGCTCCTCCCTTATTGATGGAGAACTCCATTGTCTCTCTTTTATGAGCTTGTGTTTGGTGGAGGATTGAATTGGTGGAGGCCTAGCTGGAAGGAACTAAGTTTCTCGGTTTTGAATTGTGCCGACACAGGAGTCTGTAACTTTTTCACTTCTATTGATCATATATTAATATAAATACTCATCCAATTGATATCTTGCAAATATTTGAATTATTATTCCATGGGTGTATTTGTTATGTATATTAATGGATTATGCTATTGAATGTGTTAACATCATATATTATCACCATATTCTTGTTTTTCTTGGTTGTTGAGGACTAGTTGCAAGTATATTTCTTTGGTTCAAGTGCTCAATGGTGGACTTCATCGAACGCCTAGACGAGGTACGCCTTTTGTCTTGTCTTGCTAGCATATTTGTTTATATAGAATATTTGAGAATAGAGTTGATTTCCGGAGTCATTTCCATCTGTTGTGGTTTACCCCTAGCCATAGAGATATTTTCCTCGCAACAAACCTCTTCCCAACACTTAGTTTATTTTTCATTTCGTGGACTCACAGACTCACAATTTCTTCTTTTTTTGTATCTTCCCATATTCACAAGTTCATCTGGCAAGTTTCATTACTTAGTTATTTTCTTATCACAGTGGACTTGCGGACTCACATTTTCATTTAAAATCTTCCACTCCTCCACCCCATCATATTGAATGTTAATTCTATGAACTCAACTGCTAAATTAAATTCTGAAAAGGTCGTTATTAATGATGTTTCTATCAAGGCAAATTTTATTTATTTCAGGTTAATGTTATCATCAACAATCTAATGTAAAATATTATTTCATTGTTATGAGTGGCATTATGGAGAAGTTTGTCAACCTGTTGAAGATGGCTAAAAGAAGACAGCATTTTCGAGGGGATACCTTGAATCTATTTGCCAGAGAAGATCACAATTACCATTGGTCAAGGGCATATTTGTATTATTCAACACTGACAGATAAAGATAGTAATAAGGTTTGGACATCAGGAATAGCTCTCATTGGTTGTGTCCTTGATTTTTTCGAGTGCGGAGATATTTTCACCTAGTGCATTGAAAATTTTTTCCAGAATAGAAGAATCATTCCACTACAAATCAGCTCCCTTATTTCATTGGAACCTCTGATCTTCAAAAATATGTTAAAACTACCAGATCTGAAATTAGCGTACAAAGGAGAAGATGCCAAAAATTTTATTAAAGGGAAAAATAATGGAATTGATCTCTTGTAGGAATATTTACAAGACCTTACTACAATGCCCGAAGACCTATCCAAAATCCAAGTTAGTTCTTTAAAGTACCCCTATCCAGAAATTATTTGGCTATTTACTAGAGTTACAGGTCAATATTCTACAACAACTATTCCCTAACTGGCCCTATATATTTATATTTTACAGTTCATGAGAATGTTGTTTTTTATTGGGCAAATATCATATCGAATGAAATTTTTTCATAGTTAATGAATTTTAGAAGTGAGAAAAAATTATATATGGCATCTTATCTGGTATTTTCTATCACACATTGTCAGATATTTAAAGGTTTGAGTGTTGGAAAAAGGGTAAATTTAAAAATTGACCCTGTGACTATGGGGTATCAAGCTCTCTGGAGAGAGAAAGTTATCCATTATCTTTATGAAGTTTACAATGATTTTGTTTATGAATTTAAGAAATTACTCTTTGGAGAATATACTTCCAGGCTTTCATTGGAGGCATCCATCATTTTGGATAAAAATGGAATTCTGGAGAAAATGGATAAATAGAACATCATTAGGATTGTATGCTCTCATGAAAATCCTATATTTATTCC
The DNA here is from genome assembly GCA_009831015.1 of Picea engelmannii. Lineage (NCBI taxonomy): Eukaryota > Viridiplantae > Streptophyta > Pinopsida > Pinales > Pinaceae > Picea > Picea engelmannii. The sequence continues at coordinate 384,954 of ML801584.1, forward strand.
TTATTATGTGTCGGACAAGTTATTTATAATAGAAGTGGCAAGGCAGTATAATTTATGGTTTCATGCTTTTTATGAAAGAAGGAAAATACAATTTATTCATCTGCCTTGGAGAGTTGGTGAAATTTTCTTGCAAGGAATTTCCAAAATTGATGAATATGCCTTGTACTTCAACCAATGTAATTTGAAGTTCGTAGAAGAAATCAAATGGTTTTAACCTAACCATATTTTATATAACCACATGGTATCAGTTGTGCTCAATCCCACATCACTCAATACACTCATATTTGGAGAAGAGGGCAATAGTCATGACCCCCCTATTCAGGGTGTTGATAAAAATTCTGGTGACATAAATACAATTGTGAACACTACTGAAGGTCATAATCAAAGAGGGAAACCCTCAAGTGAAATAAATTCTCATTTTCCCATTGTTTCTCACCCAAAAAAAAAAATCCTAAAGTAAATCCTCAGTCTACAATGGCCCAACAAAGAAAAACCCGAAGTAACAATTCAGGTGATGATGGAGAAAGGAATCGTCCTCAAGGAAGTCTAGAAAACCTTCATAAATTACAATAAAAAGGAAAAGGGTCAAATCTCAACAAGAGGGAGAAGAACAAATCATACCCAAAGATAATATTTTGCTTGATAATGTGGACTTAGATGTGTATATTTTCTAGATAATGAAGAACGCACTCAAGAAAATGTACAATCTGTCACATTGGTTGTTCAAGATGAAGTATTCTCTGACGAAGAGACCTTTTCAGTGAAAAATGTTTTATTTGATAAATCTTTGAAGAAATTGACTTTTGAAAAAACCTCAAAGAATGAAAAGGGAAAGTCACGGTCCACCATTGATATTAAAAACATGTTGCCTTCAAAATTATCTTCAATTCACAGAATCACAGGGGATGCATTGGATGTTTCAATAATTAATATGGAAGAGGAAAATCTCATATTTATGGAGAGAGTCAAGGAATTGGAAGCAACTCTCATTCCCCCACCTATATTAGCTACCCCAATCGCCATGATACAACCTGAAAAAAAACTCTTCAAGGAACTCCAGAATCAAATATGAGAGTAAAAGGAATTTCAATTTTAATCATTTCTACTCGACACTTTGTTGAAAAGAAAATAAAGAAAAGAATGTCACTCATTTTAGATTTATGGGACTTGGCGAAAAGTTTCTCTTCTCTTGGGCTCAGAATTCAAAAAAATAAATAATATATAAATGAATATTTGAAGAATGATGAAGGATTATTCACAGATGGAGTTTCTATGTTTGTAGCAAAAGTCTCGGCAATGACAGATCATAGGATAAAACAGGAAGATTTTCCCTCCCAGAGCTGTATGAAACAATTAAAGGCATGTCGGATTGAAAGAATCAATACATTAAAGGGGTTTTTAAATCAATTAAAAGAACTATCATGGAAAAAGACTAAGGCATACTCAAAGATTATTGGTTTGGATATTGTGGGCTCCACTATTGAGGCTGCAGATCCAAACTTAATCTCAAATTCAATGATGATGAGAAGAGATGTTAGGTACCTAACCTCCCTAACCCCTCACGTAGATAGAATAATATATTTCCATGTAATAAAGGCCAATATTAATAAGGCATAGCAATAAGGAAGAAAAATTCAAATGTAAGAAGACCTGATAGAAGCTTTCACTTCTAGAAGGATCATCCTCTAGATTGTTATTTTGGATAGACATATTTAGTATAAATAGGAGTAGAGGGTATGAGAAGTTTTGTCTTTGATATTATTGTAATAGAGATTTGATCTACGGGAGGTTGCCCCCTTGAAGAGGCAAGTGAGCATTGTTATCAGTAATCAAAGTTTTCTTTCTAGTGTTATTATGGTATTATTCAGGTATTGTTTTGATTATATCATTTCTTATCTACCATTTCTATCTAAAATATTTGTGTTCTACATACTATTTTATATCTGAAATACTACAAGTGGTATCAGAGCACCTTCCTCGGCAGAAAATTTTGGGTTAATTTTATTTTTTTCAGGGTAGAGATGTATTTTGACATCTTAAAGTTACATAGATCTATCATTAAACGCATAAACCTGTGTTCGGGGAGTCATACATGCAGGAAATACAAGTGGTACCTAAGTGCACATATGTTGGCCACCCTTGTAACCCCTGTTGGTACCCCTTATATGGATCAACCTAGATCTCTTGAAGCCCTCCATAGATAAACTGATTGGTCTCCTAATTATTATAATGCCACCGAGAACAACACTCGGTAAGATATTCTCTAGTACTTTGGTAGTCAGGTAGTATGACTAAGGGCATGGTCTAGCCTCCTTAGTTCATGCCCTGAGATATTGGGCGAGGTAATATTGTTGTACATCGCACGTATATCAGAGAGTTATAACACAGGGAAAACCTTTGCTTATATAACCCTTAAATGTAATAACCCTTGGGACGAAAACAAAAATAGAACAGACAAAATCTATTGTTGTGCAACTATGCCTCTTTCATTCGGGTTGCGAAATTACTACACATTTATTCCTATTAAGAATTTGGGCATTTCGTCACTGCAGTATTCTTCAGATCGGAGTATAACTCCGTAGGACTACAATAAAAAAAACATCTATCCTGTTGGCACCATTATTTGAGACCTATCTCGTTGGATTCCTCTCTTCGCCCTTATCGCAATCATACCTATCATTTTTCAGAAAAAACAAAAAACGTGGACCCGACCCCCTTCCAACACCCTTATTTGGGCCTTACCCCATTGGATTCCCCTCCTCGCCCTAATCATCATGATACACTTCTCCCATAACCAATTTTTTGTGTGGTCCCACCTATCCCTTTTCATTTTCCCTCTTCATCGTGGCCCACACCCGTCCCTTTTCATTTTCCCTCTTCATCGTGGCCCACACCCGTAGCCAAGAATTGGAAGCTCGCTTCAATTCCTTGTACTCTAATTTCACATATACCCAACAAGAAGTGAGACAAATCAGTGTCAATTTTCCACCATCAATAAAAACATGCATTCCTCCATCGACGCCAAAATGGAAACCATCAAACAGGACCTCACTACCTAGCTTGAATCCTTCAATACCCAGCTTTCATCCTTCACTACGATGATATGCGCCAAGTTGCATATCCCTGCAGATATTCCCTCCTCTGACCCACCTTTGCAAAATGAAGGTGAAACTTCCTTTTATTCCCATAATTTTCAGTCCCATCACTTTCAGCATGACCTATGCCTTCCACGTGTGGATGTGAAAAAATTTGATGGTTCGGATCCCAGTGGATGGGTAACTAAAATGGAACATTGTTTCTCTTTTTATGGAATTACAGATGAGTTGGTCAAACTCTGGTATGTTGTTCTCCTTCTAGATCAAGAATGTTGGCAATGGTGGAAATGGAGAAAAAATGCTCTCCAAGGGTATGTGGCTTGGACACAATTTGTGGCAGAGATTTATGAATTCTTTGACACTAACACCAACCATTTATGTCATTTGACAAAGTTGAAACAATCTGGCAGAGTGGAAAATTTTATAGACACTTCTAAGCGATTAGATTTCCATACAAAGGGAATGTCTAATGTTTTTTTCCAAGAATGTTTTATCAGTGGCCTCAAGGATGAGATTTGTTCCCAAGTCCTCATGGATCGACCTCAAATTTGTGTGGAAACTACTAAAAGAGATAAGGAATCACAATTGGTTGTCTCTTCTCAAACCTGAAAACCCTCCTTTATTCCTCGCATTAAACCAATCACTCCCACTCCTCCTTCTACTCCACTAAAGATCCAGAAATTGACCAGGGAAGAAATGGATGTGATTTACATGTTATGATCCCTATGAATTATGAACCCCTAGAGGGTGTACTTATTGTTGTTGCAGGACCTTTCCCAGTGGACAGGTACATGTGGGGGAATGATTAGCTCAGACCTCCATGGGGCCTGTTATCCCCTATCCTAGGGATAAATAAGGATATTATGTCTTGAGACCCATAGGTACTAGACATGGAGTATTGAGAGCCATATTGACTTGAGCTTGGCCCTAGAGGGCCCATCCTTTCTTCAGTCCCTTCCATCTATCAACAAAAGCAACATCCATCCCATCGGCTTGGTTCTGAAGTAGCAGTGGGTCTTGATCCATGATGTAATGAGTTTGGGTATCATGGTATGTTTCACTCTAATTATCAAAACATTTGAATATGTGAATTGAATTATTTTTTGTTTCATGACGTTTTCTTGGAAATTATGCCTTTTAACTTGTCCATACCTGGGGGATAACAGAGTGCCCTAGTAAGTTGGTTCTCTTAGGGGTGATTTTCCATTGGGTGGGTCTATGAAATTTCAACATCCATTCCTTCCATACTTGTCACTTTTCATCATTTTTGCCTCTCATCTATCCCCTACATTGGTGTAGGCATTGGGTTTGCCAAGCTAGTAAGGGTTGTACCTTGCCTTGTGGGAAGAAAGGGCTAAAGGCACAGAGGGTAAAAGTAGTTGGAAAAAGTTAAAATCCAACATCAAACCATGAGATGCTTCACCCAGGGATCCTCGAGAAAGAAATAAAAGTCTTATCGGCAAGAAAAAGGGGGGGACCCATAAAATAAAATAAAACTCAAGACCTAGTTGGTGGATAGGGAGTCTCATCATGAGCCAACCTATTAGGTCCATGGGAATGTAGAGGTATGACATTACTATTCATCTAGTCACTATGCCAGAGTAGTTGCTCTCAATGTCATATCCAAGAGAAAGGGGGTCTCATTACAAGACAAACTTTTCATCTCCCTGAAATGCTTGTGGGTAACACAGTCATTGTTGGTCATCACGCTAGGGCAATGTCCTCCAGCTATTCTCTTGAAAGAAAAATCAATAAGACAAAGAGTAAAGAGGAATTGAATGGGTTAGGAAACAATTTCATCCATGACAAGGTGCATCTCACCCTCTATAGACGCACCCACAGGTAAGACCTGCATTTCCCTGTTATCACTACACCCCTTGCGCAAACATCCCCTACACCATCTCATGCATTTACATGACCTAGACTGGTCTTCACCTGGAAACACCCCACACCTAAGGAGATTTATCCCAATAGGACATCCTGATACCCTCTCCAAACCTGGCTTGTTAAATAACATAAGTTATTTGAGCAATTGTTTGGGTAACGGGGGGTTTGATGCACATGTTTGGGTAACTTGATTACTAGATGTGATTGACATTGCTATGATCTATGTGACTTATGAGCCCATGGAGGGCGTACTTGTTGTTTTTTCAGGACCATTCCCAATGGACAGGTACATATGGGGATAAGATTAGCTCGAACCTCCATAGGTCTAAAATCCCACCAAATGGATGTTCAGACCCCATCCAAGGGGCAGAGGGATACTAGAGGCTTGGACCAGAGAAAAGGGAGGATGTTACACTAGAGGCACTTTGAAAGGCCTGGACCCAAGGGGGTTTAGTGCTTCCACCATGAAGTTGGCCCTTGAAGGCCCTTTACATCATCATTCTAAGCCTTGACGTCATCCGGTTGGGGTTTTAGGCATGAGGACGGCTTTGGTTGGCACGTGTGGCAGTTTCTGAGGGGTTTTGAGCCCCAATGTTTCACTTTGGAGGCACAAATTTCAAAGAGGGGGCCCAACGTCACCCTAGGAGGGGCATGGCGTTACGCTAAAAAGATGAAATTAGGGTTTTTATTGTCAATTTTATGTAAAATTAGATTTTTTATGTAAATTGGCCATGTCGACCCTTTTTGACCTAAAATGTAATTAAAGGTCATTTGTATTGTATAAATAAGGGAAAAATCTCTTGTATTTTTCATGATATTTCACTCACACAAGTGTGAGGTATGAAATCCGGCCTCTTTAAAGGCTTATTGGTTGAACTAAGTGGTGCACAACTCTTGGAGGGAGATTTTATTGGTGTATTTTTGCATTTTCATGGTGGAAAGTTATCAACTAGGGTTTGTGACTAGATTATTCTTGGTAAAGTAAGTATAAATATGCAATCCTTCTTTATTTTGAATGGTTATGGTGTATTTACTTGTTCATTTATAAGATTATGAAATTGCTAGTGTGAACCCCTAGGAGAAAAGCACATGTTATTGTCCTTTTCTTAATAACTCTTCACCTACTTGATTTTTCTAGAATATACCTTCCTTGAAGGATATACTAGATCCCTACCTTAGTATCACTCTAGTATTATTACTTCATTAAGTTTTCATACTTTTATTTCGAGCTTGACCTAAAGAAGAAGAAAAATTGCTAGGGCCTAGGGTTACCTACTTCCTAGCAACTTTTTCCTTCTATGGTTTTGGATTATTGAGGCCTTAGGTTACTAACACCTTAACCATCCTCCCTCTTCCTTTAGCTCACCCATTATCATTTGTTTCCCTCTAAGAATTATCGTTGCAATAGTGACTCCATTTACCCTAAAGGCACTAGTTCATACCTTACAAGTGATTAATTGACTAAAACAACTTTCAAACCATCTACTTCAAGGTCTTTACTAACCATTTATAATCTTAGATTTGAGTAACTTACTAACTATCTTGTTGTTGTAGCAAAATAGTTCTACAACCATCTATGATAGCAGCACTGAAAATCAAGTTTTAGAGCTGATTTTACATTGTCTTCATTGCTTCTGACAAATACTATCATTTTGCCAAGTTTATGTTATCATCTTTGGTCATTATTAAATCTTTATTGAGGCATGATTGTGAAGCTATTGTTATATATACATTGTTGTTATAAATACTTTTGTTGCTTCATCTTTTTATTTTACTCAAAGTCTATGGTTTTATGAAGTACTAACATCAATTGGTACTTGCAAATAGTATTTTTCTTGTTGTCTTGTTTTGGGCAAGTACACTTAAATTTTTCTTTGCTTCATCTTATTAAAACCTTTGGGACTTTCTAATCAGAGTGACCTGTGAGAGGGGAGGGAATTTCTTTATACTCTTATCTTAGCCTTCTCAAACCCCCAGGTCATCAAGGATGTCTCCCCTAGAGTACTACTCCTAAAGAGAAAGAGGTGTCTTGTTTAGGTGACAGTGATAGGACAACCTCATGTTACGCCAATTTATTGTTCACTTGCCTTTGGATTTTTGGAAAGTACTAATTGCGCGATAAAATTTTGGCATCGTTGTCAGAGAACACTGAGTAAATTCTCCTCAAATATGACACTTTTCGGTAATACTTCCCTTCAAATCCTTTATCTTATGAAGCTTACTTGGCGACTCCACTGAGGGCGATTCTCTCTTTTCCATTTGATGATCCATAGAAGGATTATTTGGTGACATGATTAAGCCAAACATGGCTTCCCAATGGGACCCAGGAAATTTTAAACCTTTGGATATGAGTAAAATACCAGGGTATCCTCGAAAAATGCCTCTGAGGTATGAAACATGGCTCCCTAAATTCATTGGTAATGATGAAGAGAATGCTAATAAACATATGTGTGATTTTTATGCTTTCTTTCAACTCCACCCCATTAGTGATGATGTTGAAGACCTAGCAATGAAACGTTTCTCTACTACTCTTCATAATAATGCCAGGAGATGGTAGGATGGCCTCCCTTATGCTAGTATTACATTCATGGATCAGTTAGAAGATTTTTTCCTTGAGAAATGGGATCCCAGCATTTTGATAGATAGATTCAGTCGCATAAAGAAGAATGAGAATGAAACTATTAGGGAATTCCATGATAGATTTGAAAGGCTATTGCAACAAATCCCAACAAAATTTCACCTGTCACACGACTTTCTTCTCTTTCTTTACACCAAATCCTTTACTAGGAAAATATGTTTCCCTATCAGAGATGAAGCTCCTAGAACAATCCAAGAAATTTATCACATGGATATACAAATCGAGGCAGATATCTCCTTGTTCAAGAAACAATGATCCTTAGTTCCATAAATCAAGGTTTGTGAGCCCAAAGATACCCCAGATATTCCCAAGAGAGTACCCTCCCTTGAGACCTCTATTGAAGAAACCCAGAGAGTTTTGGAGCAAGACATCAATCAACAAGAGGTTGAGGAGAAAGTTCCTAATGAAGGTTACCAATCCTATGAGGAGGATCAATAATTTACTCATACCTCTACCAAGGATAATGAGAACATGGTTGAAGAGCGAGAGCTTGAAGATGTTAAACACAATGAAGTATTGACATGTGCTCCTCCCTCTGATGAAGCCATCCCAAATCCCATTTTTCCTGCAAAAGAAGAAGAAGATGAGGTTAGTCACTTTCCTTTTCAAGGTTTTGATAATAACTTATTCTATGATTCAGAGAGTGAAGAAGAAATGGAACCCTTTGACAAGCTAGATCATCTATATTATGAAGTTGAATATGTAGAAGCAATTCATGAGGATGAAACAATGATGCATGATGTTCCATTTAATGAATTTATCCAAATCCTTGAAGCTCTTGCACAAGAAGAAGTAAAAATAGTAAGTTATTTTCCTTTCCAAGAGTTTGATTATGCTTTATTTTATGATTTGGAAAGTAAACAAGTGTTGGAGGAGCCCTTGGATGTTTTAAGCCCTTCATGTTATGATAAAGTTGATGACTATGTTGATAATATTGATGAATTCATACATGTCGGAAAGCGTAAATGGGATGTGATTGGATACGATGGGGATCCCATTTATGACATTGAGGGTCATTCTTAGAAGTTGCCTTTAAGGCTATCATATAAGGTTACTAATAGTTTTGACTTTTGGCAACAAGGAGATGATATGATTACAAACCTTTTTTAGACACCCAAGGATGACCTGGTGCTATGTTCTCCTAATGATTTTTGGTCATACCTTGAGGATTTTGATGAATATTCCTTTGAGCACTTGGATTTATTCCATGAAGAATATTATCAACCACCATTGTGATAATATATTGATAAAGGTGAGGACATTGCTTGCCCAGAGAAGGATCCTTATGACAATGTCTTCCAGCTCCCTTTGACTATTTTATCTCACTCTGTCACTAAAGTTGTAGTTGGGAGGAATTCCCTTTGTCTTAAGTCTTCTCTAAGGCAAAGCTTACTTGTAGAATTCAAGTTTAGTTTGAATACCTCAAGAAGAATTTTGTTATCTCAATCTTCCAGCCTTCTCTTAAGAAATTGTCAGTCATGCCCTAGGTTCTTGCTAGTTCCTTCCCAGGCCTCAGATTGTGAAGACATCCAAGGTAGACAACCTTTAGACTCTTTGAGTCAGTCTATTGAACCTTTGATTTTTCACGATCCCTTTCTGAGATGGATTGAGAAATTTCCTAAAGGTTTGAAGTGGCATGATTTTGTCCCTCCCTCCCGCCTCCATGAGCTAGATTTTACGATTTCTGATGATACAATACATTTTCTAACTCATGTTATTTTTGTGTTGGACTTATCATTGTTTCGGTTTATGATGAAGCACAAAGGCAGGTATTATGATACATTGCTAGGATGGTTTCATTGGCTATTTGATTACACCTAGAATTCAACCAACATGTAAGTAGAGGTAAGTAGGTAGGCATTTGCATTCATTGTATATACCATATGCATATCATGATAGAGTATTGTAGTTGTAATTTCATTTCCATTTGTATATATGATTGCTTAATTGTATTTCATTTTAGTACATATGTTCCAGGGGTGATATCACCACCCTAAGAGATTACTGATCATTTTTGTTGAGATCTAGTAGGTCACAGGTCATACTAGAGATGTTGAGGTTCTCATGCACTCTACAGTGAGCACATGTCCCCGAGTTGGAGCCAGATGTTATCCCATATCCTAGGGATAACTAAGGATATTATGTCTCAAGGCCCATTGGTCCTAGACATGGAGTACCTAGAGCCATATTGACTTAATCTTGGCCTGGAAGGCCCATCCTTTCTTCAGTGCCTCCCATCTGTTAGCAACAGCAACATCCATCCCATCGGCCTAGTTCTGAAGTAGCAGTGAGTCTTTCTCCATGAGGTAATGAGTCTGATTATCATGGTATGTGTCACTCTGATTCTCAAAACATTTTAATATGTGCATTGAGTTCTTTTTTGTTTCATGATGTTTGCTTGGAAATTATTCCTTTTAACTTATCCATACCTGGGGGGATAACAGAGTGCCCCAGTAAGTTGTTTCCCTTAGGGGAGCGAGTTGCCAATGGGTGGGTCTATGAAATTTCATCATCCATTCATTCCATACTTATCACTTTTCATCATTTTTCCCTCTCATTTATCCCCTACATTGGTTCGAGCATTGGGTTTTTCAAACTAGTAAGGGTTGTACCTTGCCTCGTGGGAAGAAGGGGCTAAAGGCCTAGAGGGTAAAAGTAGCTGGTAAAAGTTAAAATCCAACATCAAACCTTGAGATTCTTTCCCAAGGATCCATGAGAAAGAAATAAAGGTTTCTCAGCAAGAAAAAGGGAGGGACCCATAAAATAAAATAAAACTCAAGATCTAGTTGGTGGATAGGGGGTCTGATCATGAGCCAGCTTATTAGGTCCATGGGAATGTATAGGTATGAAACTACTATTCATATGGTCACCATGCCAGGGTAGTGGCTCTTGGTGGCATATCCAAGAGAAATCAGGTCTCATCATGATCCAGCCTTCTCATCTCCGTGAAATTCGTGTGGGTAACGTTTTCACCACTAGTCACCATGTCAGAGCAGTGTCCTCCAGCTATTCTATTGAAAGAAAAAATCAATAAGACAAAGAGTAAAAAGGAATTGAATGGGATAGGAAAAAAATTCATCCATGATAAGGTGCATATAACCCTCTACAGAGGCACCCACAAGTAAGACCTTCATTTCCCTATTATCACTACACCCCTTTCCCAAACATCCCCTACACCATCTCATGCATTTACATGAACTAGATTGGTATTCACCTGGAAACACCCCACACCTAATTATCCAAATAGGAAATCATGTGACCCTCTCCAAACCTGGCTTGTTAAATATCATAACGTCTTTGAGCAAGTGTATGGGTAAAGGGGGGTTTGATGCACATGTTTGGGTAACTTGATTATTAGATGTGATTGACATTTCTATTATCTTTGTGACTTATGATCCCATGGAGGGCATACTTATTATTGTTGCAGGACCATGCCCGACGGATAGGTACATATTGGGAGATGATTAGCTTGGACCTCCAAAGGGATAAAATCCCACCAGATGGATGTTGAGGCCCCAGCCAGAGGGTAGAGGGATACCAGAGGCTTGCACCAGAGAAAAGGGAGGATGTTCCACCATAAGCACTTTGGCAAGCCTGGACCGAGGGGGGTCTTTCCCTCCCACAAATTACTTTGGCTCTTTAAGGCCCTTGATGTCATCATTATGAGCCTTGGCATCATCCAGTTGGGGTTTTAGGCATGAGGACGGCTTTGGTTGGCATGTGTGGCAGTTTCTGAGGGGTTTTGAGCCCCAACGTTTCACTTTGGAGGCATAGTGTTCAAAGAGGGGGCCCAACATCACCCTAGGAAGGGCATGATGTCACCCTAAAAAGATGAAATTAGGGTTTTTATTGTCAATTTTATGTAAAACTAGATTTTTTATGTAAACTAGCCATGTCAGCCTTTTTTGACCTAAAATGTAATTAAAGGTCATTTGTATTGTATAAATAAGGGAAAAATCTTGTGTATTTTTCATGATCTTTCACTCACATAAGTGTGAGGTCTAAAATTTGACCTATTTAAAGGCTTATTGGATGAACTAAGTGGTGCGCAACTCTTGGAGAGAGCTTTTGTTGGTGTATTTTTGCATTTTCATGGTGGAAAGTTTTCAACTAGAGTTTGTAACTAGATTATTCTTGGTGAAGTAAGTATAAATATGAAATCATTATTTCTTTTGAATGGTTATGGTGTATTTACTTGTTCATTTATAATATTATGGAATTTCTAGTGTGAAACCCTAGGAGAAAAGCACATGTTATTGTCATTTTCTTAATAACTCTTCACCTACTTGATTTTGCTAGAAGACACCTTCCTTGAAGGATATACTAGAGCCCTACCTTAGTAGAACTCTAGTACTATTACTTCATTAAGTTTTCATA